>ML814158.1:34443-128765 GCA_009831015.1 Picea engelmannii | reverse complement strand
ATCTTCTCTTCATACAATGGAAAATGACAAATGGTGAAGAAATACAATGCCAATTCCCTCAAGAGGTGAGTGGAATGGCCCTTGCAATGGTGCTTGAATGATTCAATGAGAAAAGAGGATTCTCAAAGAAGAATTATTGCATCATAAAAATACCTTGAAGTTATTTTTTTCTAGCACACCCATGGCACATATTTATAGCATCCCTTCATAGCAAGATATAATTGGTTCATAATGTGAACAAGGGGCCTTTTAGGGCACTTCCTAGCCCTTGACCAGCCTCCAAGCCAGATTTCGCTCATATATGAGTGTCAAATCGTGTTGGGGGTCGGACTAGAAGTGGTTGAGGGGCTGACAAGATTCATAAATGCGTCATTCATGGAAGTGCACAACTTTTCTCGTAGACAGTCGCGCATCTTGTGCATAGTGCACACTAAGAGTTGTGTTAGCCTACGCACTATGCATGCACTTCCTTTGGTGTATTTGCGCAGTTTGATTTTTGGAACAAGTATATAGTTTTTTTCCTTTTGATGGATTATGGTGTTGTGGGTGGACTAATTACTGTTGGAATTGATGTCTTTCTTCAACCATTTGTGTGCAATGTTGAGGACGATTTCTCAGTGATAACAGATGCCCCCTGATGTGTGAGGTTAGGAGCATACGTATAGTCGAAATACATCAATGTTTATTTTTTTGAGATTACAATTGTAAGGAAGAGTGAAGAGAGGAACTGCAAGAGCGATCCGTCGGAGATAGAGGGAAAATTGTGGGACCCAAACCTTTCTCTAGGAAGAAATAAAATATGTGTACAAATGAGGCAGGCATGCCCCATGCTCCTGTCATGAAACCAAAATGTGGGATTGTAACTGATGATGGATGTTGATCTAGATAACTGTAGCGCCCTTGGGGGCGGTTGATAACGACAGATGATAGTTCTGAATGGTGAACATGCTTTGAAGTGATTCAAGGATGATTATAAGAATTGTCGATGACTCGTAGGCGTTGATGGCCTAACAAATTCAAAGGTCTTCGACTGGTATGAAACAATTGCAATAGTCACATAGTAAGACCCACCGTAACATGGGAGTTTGTTGAATTCGAATGTTATGGGGGTCAACAGAATCAGAAAGAGATGACGATTCTCTCTATGTCATCTGAGACTCCTCATTGAAAAGGTAATGAGAGTAAAGATACTATCGCCCTTCTGGAAACTTTGTTGATGTCGACATGAAGGGAGACGCGACGCCAAGAAGATAAGGGCTTCTTGAAATCCACTGAGTAATAGATGATGTCAAGTACTGACGGGAACATGAATGAAGCCAAGATGTTGTGGGACTCAAGACTGCCCTTAGCTGGGGGTTTGAAGGATGACTGGCAACAATCATAAAACTGGATCTAGTGTCAAGGGGATGACTAGATATGGGGTTAAACAGTGCCAGAGGCTAACAAAGTGGACAAACTCAGAGATCGCAGGTATAGAGGCTTGGGATACTTGGGGTTTGTAACGATGTCGATATGCAAAAAAGGGTGAATTCCCCAGCCAAGGGCGACATGGGTTGCTTTGGCGGGAAAAATAATTCCATCAAGGATGATGAAAAAATGCTATGTATATACTGGAAACAAAGGCTTTATATAATTACCAAAGAAATAAAGAATAATTTGGGTTGAGTATACAGGTACAGAAATGGGTGCCCCAGTGAAAGATGGCTTGGTCTGTTTAGAGCGCAAGTTTGTGGAAGAGAACTGGTGGAGAGTGGGGGCCCGATGGGTGGGTTTCTGTATTAGGTAAATGGATGGAGGACAATCTACAGATGGGAAAACTGATGGTGGATCAGATGGAGGGATAATGAAACTATGAATATACAGTCAATAGAACCAAGATGATATGACCTGGGATTCCATTGGTAAGGTTAGCAATATGATGAGAAGAAGTATGGGGTTCATTCTCAGAAGTGCACAATACTATCAGGACTTCCAAACCTAGAGGTTGAAATCATCATGAGCGTCGAGTTTCCAAGGGGAACTATGAATGGGACAAATAATGTGGGGGAAAGTGCTATCGGTTGACAGTACCCAAATGTGACAGAGGTAAGATACTACAGAGCCATATGTAGGGACCCTAAAGCTGAATGTCAGAGGGTGTGACTGAGATATGTAATTATTAACAGAGGGAGTAACTACATGCCAATGTCGAGCATATACCTAAAGAGGTTGTAAAGCTTGTTGAGCAAGTACCTACACACAAAAAACCAAATACCCGACATGAACAATATCTGATGATAAAGAACATGTGACGGCTATTGGAGTAAAACTGAAAGTGAGCATGCATACCTGAACATGGCGTGACAAAAATGCTTCTCCGAGGCCAAGTGCAGATGATAACCCAGGGAATGTGAGTGTGTAGATGGTAGGATCGGGATCTCGTGGCTGAGAACAGATCGGAAAACAGAGGCTCTAGGATCTTGTAACAGAGTGTGGAAAATGGGTAAAAGGGGATATATATGGATGGTGGGCCCACAATGCCACCTCATTTGTACCTGTCACTATTTTTGAGCTGACAAGCTAGCTGTGAGGAGATTTTGATATTTCGGGAGCGTGAGGCTACCGATACAGAAGCGGCGAGAGATAGGTTAGTGGCCCTATCATCATGTACCTTATGAAATTGATATTTTGTAGGTAGGGGTTGTAGGGAGGACCGTACAGGGGTTTTAAGGGTGGGGGCCCACAAGTGCGCGAGAACAAGGGGAATACCCACTCATATGTGTGAGGGTATAACTGAGTTTCTCACACATTTTGTGCAGGTTTGATCTTGATAGTCGTGCACAGAGGAGTGTGCGGCTGTGGTGAGTGTTGTTCCTTTTGTTAGTTCTTTTTTCTACCTTCAGTTTTCTGAGAAATAGTCTTTAAATGAAATTAATGATAAGACAGTACAGAGGTTGTATCTCATTATCTGAGTCACAATTATAATGTCAAATGATGTAGAAATATTTACAAAACTATTAAAACAAAGTCATGTATCAATTACAGATAAGTCTCACCTTGTTTGCAGTAGAAGAAAAGTAGAAGATGCACCCTTGAACAGGAGATAAAAACGCAATAATTCACATAGATCACGGGTATTGTTTTACTCACAGTAATAACAGAGGAAAAGTTGTTACTAAATGAACCGCTGATATATTATGATCACAATAGATGTAGTACTAAATTGTAATCATTCACTCTTCGAGAACTATAGAAAGAAATTCAGAGAAATGGAAACACATAGGAAACACATAACTCAAATTGAATGAAACTTAGAATCTATGTCTGTACTTGTATTAATATTCAAAAAAGGTTTTCTCTTTTAAATTTGTCAAGAAGCCACCTCCAATATCTCTATAATCTATCTATTTATAAAAAAAATTGTCACAACTGAAAACCGTTGGACTTCCCACAATATATGCCTAAAAATAGAATACATCCGAATAAAATAACAACATGCAAATATTGTTGAGTTTTGTTGGCGCTTCATTTGTCTCTTCATCTGCTTGTAGATGCACTCATTTTCCTTTGATCTTTAATCCGGGTACACATGTCCATTAAGGCCACCAAAATCATTTGGCTTACTATCTTTGCCATTCGATTCCATTGCCATATGTCCCTTCGAATGTGTTCACTGGGCTAAAGAATTGCATATGAAGATATGGGGGTGGTAATTGAACAGATAGCTCATTGTTGGTTTGTTATGGGTTAGCTAACGGTTATGGGGAAGAGTAACTCTTCACAAATAGGATCATGTGGGGACAAGTGTCCAACAAGGGTGTAGGATGAGTGGATGCAAGAATGTAGGTGGTAGGATAGACGGTATCGAGAGCGTGGAAGGTAGAGTGGGTGGAGGACGTGGACATTGTGTATGTTCCTTCATTTGCCCCAAACTACACTAGCTTTCCTCTTTTCATTGGCTTGGGTACATGTGTCCATCAGTGTTACCATGAATCTTGAAGGCTCAATCCTTTCATTCAATTCAAAGGCAAACATTTTCTTCTCTATTTGTGGCAACTTCTCTTGGATCTTGTTCACTTCTTGAATGGTGACCTAATATTGTGAACTTGGATTAACCAACAATTCATTGATTTTAAGTAAATCAATTTGGCTCATCTGTTGGATGATCGCCTAAGTATTTTCCTTTTTCTTTCTGGAGCTTTGTTGGTTCATTTCTATCTCAATATACCCCAATGCCTCTGAGATATCATTTCCTTCGAACTCAATCAGATTTGTATTTATTGAAGATAATGCCTCCAGACAAGCCTCTTTTACATCCCTGGCAAGTTTCTTGCCTTCTTCCATATTTGTTTCACAGGATTTTAGGGCCATTTCTCCTTTTACTTGTTCAGAATGAGAGAGAAGGCTTGTAATATCCCTAGGACGAACCCAATTGTAAATGTAAATGCAAATGTACTTAAGATGGTGAGTTGTTTGATATCATTTTTTGTATGCACATTTCATGGCATAGTGCACGCATGTACTGCGCAGTAAAATGATGAAGTGTGCATATTCCAGGATACCACGCGCAGCAACTTAAGTGTGTGCGATTTTGAGGCCAGGGAGCCTTTCTGTATATGCTATGTTTTATAGGCTGGTGAGCCATTTTTGGGATGATTAGGCCGGAGAGCCTAGATGTTAAAGGCCAGTGTGCCTATTTTTGTATACTTCTCATAATTAATATAAAATACATCGTTGCACGCAAACCGACCACAATAAAAGAGTATGGGGGACTAAACTCCACTAGTTAGGGAAAGGGTGAGGGCCAAAATTTAAAGAAAAGGGGCTAAGCTAGGAGGCTTAAGCCAAAAAGGAATATTATATTAATATTTCTTAAAGTGTAAAGTATGGATAATTATTTTATTCTAATTTATAAAGTTGGGGACAAGTGGGACAAAGTAGCCCCCAACATGACAAGTGTCAAGTTGGGGACATGCATACATATTGTAGGGACTTAGTTCATTTTCCCATCTCTCCCATCATTCCTTCGATCATTCAATCATTCAGTCAATCATCTATGAGCAATCACACACTCATTGAGCTATCCTCCATACTCTCATGTCATGGTACCTGAACCTGTATCCATAGCCATATATGTTTATGTAGTTGATTAGCTTGGGAGATGGACTGAAGAAGTGGGTTGTCAGGCCCGTGGGATATTGAAGAGGTGGGTTGCCAAGCCCATGAATAATATCTCTCTGGGTGAGAGAATTGTTGGGAGTTGATTTCCTGAAGGTGCTAAACTGCAGCTACAAGACTCTGAGACTTCTTGTTCAGCCTGTTGTTGAAGCCCGGAAAGGAAGTGGGGCAGTCGAAGGACTGTTGAGCAGAGAAGGGGAACACTTCCTAGGGTGGGACAGGCATGTGGGGAATGAGAGAGTGTATGTTGTTAGTTTGAGTTGGCACCTATGACAGAGTCTTTCCTGTTGTCTATGAGCCTTTAGCATGGTTAGGAATCCCTTTACCCGGGTGGAGTTTAGTCCCAGCTCGGGGGTGACTCATTGTTGAGAGTGATGAACAGTGTGGTCTAAGGCTGGGAGATTCATGGAAGGTCTGCACACAGTTGGTGATATTCTTACCAAGATAAGTGTCAACTGTGTGATAAATTTACATGTTGCATTGTCATTTACGTGTGTTTTTTTTTCTGGGTTTATCTTATGAGTGGTTATATATGTCTTTATATTTATGGATATTGCCCGCATATGCTACATGTATACGTTTACTATTATTTATGTGTGAATTCGTGCATTTACAGATGTATTTGTATGTTTACGTTTTATATATATGTTTCCGCAAGAGCTCTGTGTGTATATATATTTTAGTTGCATACGGTGCAAAAAAATTATGTGGCATAGCCCAGTTGGGGGTTGGGTATCTTATAGTATGTTCCGCAGAGAGAATGAAAGCGTTCTCTCGTGTAGCATGTCCCGCCATGGGTGGTTGGGGACATTACAATATGGTATCAGAGCTTCATTTTTCAACACTGAGTTTGGATGGGCCAATCAAGTTGAGTTGAAGCGAAATTTTCACAGAGGATTGATTTCGAAATGGACAAATTTCAGTTTGTAGAGCGTCCATGGTAAAAAGTAACAATAATTGGGTGAATTTGGGAAAAATCCCCAATTTATGTTGTTAAATTCATGGGAAAATTGAGGAATTCGGCCAAGAGGTGGATATTAATGATTTAATATTTGTTCTAGCAAATTCAGACCTAGAATTAGTCAAATTTGAGGTTATGGTGAAGCCATGACAGATGGAGCGAGATTAGTAAATAGAATTCTCAATTCGTGAATAGATTTTTGGGTAAATTCGTTCTAGAAATGTCAACCCATAGCGATTTTTTGTTGCAAAGGTTGAACTGGTGTTATCGGGGTGAAATTAAACGAATTTCATAAGTTGCAAAATGTCTATGGTGAATTGGGGAAAACGTTAAGCAAAAGCCCCAATTTCTGCAGTGGAATTCACAAGGAATTGATGCGCATAAAAATGAATGTGCGCAGATGGGCGCACTAAAAATGCATGATGCGCAGTGAAAATCTTGTGATATGTAAAAATTGGACACTGCGCAGAAGAGTGTTAGTGTGCAGGTGTGTGCACTAAATTTTGGCACCGCGCGGAAAAATGTTGGTGTGCGGGTGTGCGCGATAAATTTAGCATTGTGCGGTGTGCATATGCATAATAAGGTGCCCACGGTGTGCACATGCATAATAATGGAGTGTGTGGTGTGCGTAGTATTGGCACAGTGCAGAGGAATTTGGTTGTTGTGCGCGCAATGTGGGTAAATGTTGTCGCGCAACAGTTGAGCTAATGATGCGCGTAGAGTATTGGTGCGCAGTGGGGGCGTACTAAAATCTGTCATGGTGCAGTGTATAGAGAGAAATGCGCATGGAATATCAGTGCACAATACAAAACTGTGTGCAACAGGTATTAGTACAGAAACCAAAACTGCACACGGTGGATATTCGTGCATGACACAAAAATAGTGCGCATCAGTTACTGGCGCGACAAAAAAGTGATGCAAGGTAGTTATGGATGCACGGAGCATCAACTATCTTATGGTGTTGCTTTTCATGCTATATGTGGGTGTACAGGTTGAAATTTGTGCACAAGAAGTTGTTTGGATGGTGAACAACAGCGGAAAATCAGCGAATTTTCGTAACATTTTATACTATTTGAACGTCATCTTTTTGCAGTGCGTTTTTTAGGCCCATAAGAGCGTTTTTAGCAATGAAAAAACCACGAGAACAGATTGTACCAAGATACATTTTGTCTTTGCAGATCAAATAAAAGAGCTTGGAGAGATCTTTCTAATGGTGTAAACCGTTCATCGAACGGAGCTTTTATGAGAAAGTTACAACACAAACAGTGGAGGGTAAATTTTAAGACCTAGCTAACTTCAAAGAGCCATAACTCTCTGCTCTAGAATCAGATTGAGGTGCAGAAGAAGTCAATGGAAATATATTGAACCATAGAAGACATTCCCAGAGCTGAATCAAATTTTTGGGCATGCTAAAAATGTTTAATATCAAAAATAAGGAACCTGTAGCATTCCAGACCAAAAACACGAATTTGTCTAAAACTTCAGCAAACTGTAACTAGCAACCAAGAATCCAGAAAAAGGTGAAACTTGGACAAAGTGCCCATATTATGTATATGAAGAAACCCAATGGAGATCCTACAAAAAATCTAATGGAGTAGGTGCAAAAATGCATAATTACAGCGCAGAGTTGCGCCAAGTTGAAAAACAAACAAAAAAAAATTAATGGCAAATTTCAAATAACCATAACTTTCTGCTCGAGACTTGGATTTGAGCATGGGAGAAGGCGTTGGAAAGGTCTCGGACAGTGGAATATAATTATCCACCCATAAAATGTATCTATGCATTCAATTTTCCAGGAAATCGGAAGAAAGAGTTATGATATATTATTGAACCAGAATGGTTCATATTTTTCATGAAATTATTGGAACAGCTAGCCTGACAAAGTTTTGTTGGTTGCACATTTTGCAGAGTCAACAACAAATAGAACAGATCAGAATCAGCATAGAGTCCAGAGTAATGGAAGAGGCACAGGGGACTTGCAGCCAGGAAGATGATATTAGAGGGATGGATGTCCATTTGGGCTTTGAAGGAACAAACTAAAATGGACATGGAGAAGGAAGGGATGAAAACATGAATATGGTAGAGACCATTAAAAAATTGTAGAAGGATGTCCAAAGCTATAAAGATGATAATGAAAGGCTTATGAGAGCCAAGGAGAAGCATGATGAATTCAACATGAAGTTAATGCAGACCTTGAGCAGAATAGAAAATAAATTGGATAAGGAAAGCGGCTCAAGCAAATCAGGAAGTCGCAAGTCTCCTAATGAGCAAAGAAGAACAAGAAGTGTTAGTAGACATCACCACCACTCCCCAAGGCATTCTAATAAGAGAAAACACACCAACTCAAGTCCATCCCCTATCAGGAAGCATAAGAGTTTTGGGGTGGATGAACTGCGAGGAGAAATGAACAAAATCAAACGTCATACAATTGATGGTGAGAACAAGAAGGATGAAGATGCAGAAACATGGTTGTTGGGCATGAGAAAGTATTTTCAATTGCATAATTATTTTTCTCATGCAGAAGGTAGAATTGTCATCTATCAACTCAATGGAAAGGCATCCATGTGGTGGGATCAGCTTGTCCAGGTGCAACACATTAAAGAGAAAAGTGTCACTTGGAGGGAATTCAAGAAGTATTTTGAGAAGAAATACTTGACTAAGAGATACTATGACAAGAAAATGAAAGAGTTCTTTGAACTCGAGCTTGGGAGTATGACCATAGATGAATATGAGAGAAGGTTTTTAGAACTATTGAAGTATGTTTCTTTCATTAAGGATGAGACAGTTAAGATTCAGAGGTATTTGAGTGGACTGTCATCATTCATCGGTGAAAAAATACAGTATGATGATCCCAAGACATTGGAGGAGACCATAAGGCGAGCTAAATGCCTATATGATCAGCAAACATCAAGGCCAACTTTCCAAAAATCTTGGGAAGACAAAAAGGAAATTCAAGATGGATTAGAAGAAGAAGGGGACTAAGCCACCATTCTTCATAAATAATCCTTAGGGACAGCCAACTCCTAGAGAAACCAGAACGATTGAGATAGGGGGTCAAAGGCCAAGGCAGCCACCTATTCACTGTTTGGGTTGTAAAGGAGATCATATGTTCAGAGATTGTCCTCACATAGGTGAAAAAGTGAGAACTGTTCACAATGTACAACAAGCTGAAATAGTGGAGGACATGGGAAGAAATGTACCAAGGATCTATGCAGCCCTGGACAACAAGCAAGCAAAGTATCAGTCACATATGATTGAAGTGGAAGGTATGATCAACAACCAAACCATTGCTATTTTAATTAATTCAGGAGCTAGTCATAGTAATATAGATCCTAAGATGGTGGAAAGTTTGCATTTGCTAAGAAGCAAGCATGGAAAATATTGGTTGGTGCAACTGGTTATCGGGGCCAAAAGAAAAGTTAATGAGATGGTTAAGTCATGTCTTATGGACATGAATGGACTGAACACTAGGGCATATTTGAACATCTTGCCTTTAGGTTCCTATGGCTGTCTAATTGGGATGGATTGGTTGGACCAACATCATGCTATCCTAGACTATCATAACAAGACATTTACTTGTTTGGATGAGGAAGGGAATCTAAGGAAAGTGCAGGGAATTCCCAGGGAAGTAACCATCAGAGAAATTTCATCATTACAGCTGAAGAAATGTTACAGAAAAGGGTGTCAAATATTTGCAGCTCATATGGAAGAGACACCTAAAGATAAGGTGTCAAATATTTGCAGCTCATATGGAAGAGACACCTAAAGATAAGGTGTCAAATTTGGAAAATTATGTAGTCCTAAAAGAGTTTGAAGATGTGTTCAGGGAGATACCAGGACTACCCCCAAATAAAGATATTGATTTCTCTATAAATTTAATGCATGGAGCAGCTTCAGTGTCAAAGACTCCTTACAGAATGAGTACACTAGAGATGAAGGAGTTGCAAATGCAGCTTGAAGAACTTCTGAGGAAGGGGTATATACACCCAAGTGTGTCACCTTGGGGTGCCCTAGTCTTGTTTGTGAAGAAGAAAGATGGTACATTAAGATTGTGCATTGATTTTAGACAGTTGACTAAAGTGACTGTAAAGAACAAGTATCCTCTGGCAAGGATTGATGATCTCTTTGATCAATTGAAGGATGCAAAGATATTTTCAAAGATAGATCTCGGGTCAGGATACCATCAGATAAGGATTAAAGAGGAAGATTTCAGCAAGACCGCCTTCATAACAAGGTATGGTCATTATGAGTTCACAGTGGTGCCATTTGGGTTGTCAAATGCACCAGTTGTTTTCATGTGCTTAATGAATGGTGTTTTCCGAGAATATTTAGACAAGTTTGTCATTGTCTTTTTGGATGACATTCTTATATAATCCAAGTCAGAAGAAGATCATGAACATCATTTGAGGATGGTGTTGCAAGTATTAAGGGAGCATCAGTTGTATGCCAAATTGAGCAAGTGCTCATTTTATCAAAAGCAAATTCATTATTTGGGGCATATCATTTTAGAGGATGGGATAGCAGTGGATCCTGAGAAGATAGAAGCCATTAGAGAATGGTCAGCACCAAAGAATGTGATAGAGGTCAGATCATTCATGGTCCTTGCAGGCTACTATAGGATATTTATTGAAGGGTTTTCAAAGATTGCACACCCAATCACTTCCTTACAAAAGAAGGGTGTGAAGTTTTAGTGGACATTGGATTGTTAAAAGAGTTTAAAACACTTGAAACAATTATTAACAAGTTCTCCAATACTAATGATTGCAGACCCAAATGAAGACTTCATTGTATGCACGGATGCATGTAAAGAAGGACTTGGTGGAGTCTTCAGTCAAAATGGGTTTGTTATATGTTATGAATCAAGTAAGTTGAAGGAGCATAAAAGACACTATGCCACTCATGATTTGGAGTTGGCAGTCATAGTGCATGCCTTGAGGAAATGGAGACACTACCTCATGGGGAAAAGGTTTGAGTTGAGGACAGACCATAATGGTATGAAATATTTATTTGATCAACCAACTCTAAATGCTAGACAAAGCAGATGGTTAGAATTTCTCAGCGAATATGACTTTGATATAAACCATAAGGGGAAAGAGAACAAAGTGGTTGATGCACTCATCAAAAGAGTACATGAAATGCATGTTATAGCCATTAGCATGTACCAATCAGATTTGAAAGACAAAATTTTAGAGGCTGCAAAATTAGATTTGCAATACAAGGAATTAGTGGCAAAATTACAACAAGGTAATTTGCAGCAAAAAATTGAAGAATACAAACTAGATAATTATGAAATTCTCATTTACAGGGGCAGAATTTATGAACCAGATTCTTAGGAATTGAAAAATCTGATATTGAGATAAATGCATAATGTACCTTATGTCGGGCACCCATGATATCAGAAAACTATTACAGCTGTCAAGAGCCAATATTATTGGCCAAACATGAAGAAAGAGGTTGTTGATTTTATTGTCAAATGTTTGTAATGTCAAAAGGTAGAAGTTGAGCATAGACACCCAGCTTGTTTGCTACAGCCATTACCCATTCTTGAGTGGAAATGGGAAGTTGTAACAATGGATTTCATCACCAAACTTCCCAGAACAAACAAGCAACATGATTCTATCATGGTAGTGGTGGATAAGCTCACTAAAGCTGCCTATTTTATTCCAGTTAAGCTCACTCACAAGGCAGCCAACATTGTTGATGTTTATATGAAAGAAATTGTTTGATTACATGTCATACCCAAGACAATTGTGTCTGATAGAGATCCAAAATTTACCTCAAAATTTTGGAAGGGATTATTTAATGGATTTGGAACAAATTAGAATTTTAGCACAACTTATCATCTGGAATCAGATGGACAAACAAATACGGTGAATCAAATGATTGAGGATATGTTGAGGATGTATGTGATGGATAAACCATCAAAATGGGAAGACTACATACACTTGGTAGAGTTTTCTTATAATAATGGGTACCAAGCATCTCTAAAGATGAGCACATTTGAGGCACTTTATGGAAGAAAGTGCAACACACCGGTAAGCTGGGATAACCCAGCAGATAGAACAGTGGTTGGGCCAGATTTACTCAGGGAAATGGAGGAGAAAGTGTTGAAAATAAAACAAAATTTAAAGGCTTCCCAAGATAGGAATAAAATCTATGCTGATAAGGGAAAAATTCACAAGGAATTTAAAGTTGGGGACCATGTATTCTTGAAAGTGAAAGCCAACAGAAGTTCCCTGAAGTTGGGAAATTGTTCAAAGTTGGTAGCTCGCTATTGTGGGCCATTTGAAATCCTAGAGGATTGGTCCAATAGCTTATATGATTGCATTTCCTGCATCTATGTATATTCATAATGTATTCCATGTATCATTGCTCAAGAAATATATACCTAATGCAAACCATGTTATTGATTGGAATGTGATTCAGGTGGAGCAAGAAGGCGCTTTTCAAGTGCATCAGGTACGCATTATGGACCAAAAAATCAAACAACTCCGAAATCAAGCCATCGGGCTTGTAAAGTTCCAATGGACCTGGTACGGTCCTTAGGACGCTACTTGGGAGCATGAGGATGCAATGCGGACAGAATACCCGCATCTTTTTGAGGATTTTTGAAAATTTTGTTATATGGGTTTACATAATGCACTGAGGACAGTGCATAAATAAGGGGAGGGGATTGTAATATCCCTAGGACGAACCCAATTGTAAATGTAAATGCAAATGTACTTAAGCTGGTGAGATTTTTGATATCATTTTTTGTATGCACCTTTCATGGCATAGTGCACGCATGTACTACGCAGTAAAATGATGAAGTGTGCACATTCCAGGATACTGTGCACAACAACTTAAGTGCGCGCGATTTTGAGGCCAGGGAGCCTTTGTGTATATGCTATATTTTATAGCTTGGTGAGCTAGTTTTGGGATGATTAGGTTGGAGAGCCTAGATGTTAAAGGCCAGTGCGCCTATTTTTGTATACGTCTCATAATTAATATAAAATACATCGTTGTGCGCAGACCGACCATGATAAAAGAGTATGGGGAACTAAACTCCACTAGTTAGGGAAAGGGTGAGTTCCAAAAGTTAAGGAAAAGGGGCTAAGCTAGGGAGCTTAAGCCAAAAAGGAATATTATATTAATATTTCTTAAAGTATAAAGTATGGATAATTATTTTATCCTAAGTTCTAAAGTTGGGGAGAAGTGGGCCAAAGTAGCCCCCAACATGACAAGTGTCAAGTTGGGGACATGCATACATATTGTTGGGACTTAATTCATTTTCCCATCTCTCCCATCATTCCTTCGATCATTTAGCCATCCAGTCAATCATCCATGAGAAATCACACACTTATTGAGCTATCCTTTGTACTCTCATGTCATGGTACCTGAACCTGTATCCATAGCCATATTTGTTTGTGTAGTTGGTTAGCTTAGGAGGTGGACTGAAGAAGCGGGTTCTCAGGCCCGTGGGATATTGAAGAGGCAGGTTGTCACGCCCGTGAGTAATTTCTATCTAGTTGAGAGAATTGTTGGGAGTTGATTTCCTGAAGGTGATAAACTACAGCTACAGGGATCTGAGACTTCTAGGACGGCATGTTGTTGAAGTCCGGAAAGGAAGTGGGACAGCTAAAGGACTGTTGAGAAAAGAAGGGGCAGACTTCCTAGGGTGGGAAAAGCATGTGGGGAATGAGGGACTGTACGTTATTAGTTTGAGTTGGCACCTATGACGGAGTCTTTCCTGTTGTCTATGAGCCTTTAGCCTGGTTAGGAATCCCTTTACCCGGGTGGAGTTTAGTCCAAGCTCGGGGGTGACTCATTGTTGAGAGTGATGGACAGTGTGGTCTAAGGCTGGGAGGTTTGTGGAAGGTTTGCACGCAGTTGGTGATATTCTTACCAAGATAAGTGTCAATTGTGTGATAAATGTACATGTTGCATTGTCATTTACGTGTGTATTTTTATGGTTTTATCTTATGAGTGGTTATATCTGTCTTTATATTTATGGGTATTGCCCGCATATGCTGCATGTATACATTTATTGTTATTTCTATGTGAATCCGTGCATTTACAGATGTATTTGTATGTTTACGTTTTATATATATGTTTCTATAAGAGCTCTGTGTGTATATATATTTTAATTGCATGCAGTGCGAAATATTTATGTGGCATAGCCCAATTGGGTGTTGGGTATATTACAGTATGTTCCGCAAAGATAATGAAAGCGTTCTCTCGTGTAGCGTGGCCTGCCATGGGTGGTCGGGGAAATTACAAGGGTAAGACCAAGGGTATTATCTTTCTACTTCCATATGATAACCTCTTGAAACTTAGATCAGGCTGCGTAGGCCTCTTTTCCCTTGACATAAATATTTTTTAGAGAAAGGTCTACTGCCTGATAGTATTTCTGAATAGCATCTACTTTCTAATAGAGCTCCTATTGGGCAACTTCCAACTTCTCATTGATTTCTGATGCTTGTATTTTGAAGGCAGTAATATCTATTGTTGTTTTTTTTGTTAGGGTCAATTTGGCCTCCAACTACTCAATCAAATCGTCACGTTGAGTGATCAAACCTTGGTTGGTCTGTGAACTCTGGTAGAGCAGCTCAAGGTTATCCTGTAACTGCTTCATTTGATGATGATAACTAGCCTTAATTTGTTCAATTCCATGGTTCATCCTTCTTCTTACAATATGTTATGTATTATGTATCTCATTCTGCAATTGCTCTACCAAGAGACATTTATGTCGCATTTGCTCGGTTAAATTGTCCACTGACCATTGATTGGTAGTGGAAAAATCCCCTAGTGAACCTGTAACTTCTTTCGCAAACTCAGGATCATCTTGGTCTTTCCCATCATACACCAATCTTTTCCTTTTAGTGACTAATCCATCCTTTTGGTGAGATTCTCTTTTTACAATAGCTTTTTGTTTCTTGCTGAAAAAGAAATTTGAGGGAGGCATCTCTTCAGGCAAGATAGGAGTAAGATCACCTACAAAATTGATTTCAAAACTAGGACTTCCGAAGATGGTCTGTAAAGGGGTTAATTATGTAATAGGAGAAATAATTTATGTGGAATGTTCTTGTCATGTTGTATTTGGGGTGCTAGCAGAAGTAGCTGGCGTCGAATGAGGAACAACTTGTCCTGGATTCATGAAAGATTCAAACCAAGCTAATACTTGTGGATCATTCAGTCCTGACAGTGATGCTCTTATTTCATGAAATAACACTTCTAGGATTTTTGGTACTTCTTCAACTTTGTGCTTAGTGGAGAAACCTGGCTCAGATATTGTGGTTCTAGCTCCCTGTGAAGAAGGCATGGGTTTTGAATCTCCTTGCAATATCTTTGGCAAATTGTTTCATCTGTTCTTTTGAAAGCTGAGGAAACCAGCTTGTTGGTCAGGAGGCAGAGTCTGGAATCTTCTTTGAACTTCCTCATAAGATCTAAATCCCCTGAACATCTCGTCATAAGGAGAATTCACATGGATGTATCGCTTCACGTTAAATTGAGCCAGATGATTTTTCACTATCTTATGTGGATCATGCTTGTTGAATTCGATGTCAACTAATTTGACATCTTCCAGGGTTGGGGTCTCGACTTTAGAATGACCAAAATCTAATAATGTGAACATACCAACTTGAATGGGAAAAGTTGGCCAAACCTTTTTCTGAGTTGCTTTCAACTCCTTGTTGATACCTCCTACTATTGTCTGGTATGCCACTTCTCTGCACACCAGCATGTTGGGTAAAAACTCTGGAAGGGCATGAGGAGGAATGGAACAACCAAATACTCTGATATAGGATAAATTCTCCTCAATGAACCAGTCTGCAACTATTCCTAATTTCCCCATAATATTTTCTGAAATCCGGGGCGGCGGGTGACCATAGATAACTATGTGAACAAGTACCACAATGTTGTGACAGATTTTGTAAAAGAAATCTTTGGCATTTTCCTCCCATAATTTGGAGTGGTAGAAATGTATTGGCTCAGAACTGGCCGAGGTCCAACTCCAATTCATCAGGGGGAATGGGGTCATGAAACAAATGGCATCCATAATATAAGCGAATGTGTAAAAAGGAGCAGGTTTCCCTTTTGATTTTTCCAATGGATACTCAACAATTACCTTGGCCAAATTATCAGATAGCATTTTAGCCCAATTGAAGGTATAACCCTCAGCTACTTCATTCATTATGGATACCCATTCAACTAAGAAATGTTTAGGGTTCTTCTTCCCAAACAGAGGACAGAGCATCATGGCTATATACAACATATGAGCATATAAAGACATTGTAGCATACATACCGTGAGCATCGGCTCTGATTTTTTTTGGATGTCCCCACCAGGTCTTGACTATATCATGACCATTTCTACGGTATTGAGTGCATTCTCTTCTCTCAAAATCTAGAATAAATGTGGCATTGTAAGTGTATTTATGGGTAGGGTAAATCTTGTACATTACTTGTAGATTCTTTGGTCGCAAAGAGTCGACGGCGGCCTACTCGTGCTTGATGATGCTCCTGGTTTGGATGTCGACATTTTCCAAAGCCCAATTTATCATATCATTGTAGGGTATGATTCTAGTCCATGCAACAATATGATGTAGTTCTAATTGTTCTACCGATCTAATATTAGTTGCAAAGGACTCATCGTCTTCCTCAACAGAGTTGTCTGGACAATTAATAATCTCATGCTCTAAGATATCAAAAACTTGCTTCCAAGTTTTAATGGTGTCCATAACTCGCGGAGTTGTGTCTGATAGAACATCTTTATTTGGATTTGAATCATCACCCGATGCATCAAGCTTCTTTAAAGCTTTTCGTGGTGCCATAATCCTTAAGGAAATGAAAATAGCCTACCTGTAACAAGAGAAGTGTGTAATCTCTACACTGAATAAAAAACTGCTAATTGCAAATGGTGAAAACGATTTTGAAATTCGAAGTGCTTTATTCAAAAAGTCTATCGATATTCATATAGATATTTTTGGCACAGGGGAAGACCCAGGGTTCAGTTCTAACAGTGCACCAACAAGCCCTAACTACTGGCCCTTTCGGCAACACCTGCAAAGCAGATGCATTCTCACCCGAAGTAGCAATAGGGGGTTGCAGGACACAAGTGTCTACAACCAGAGGAAATGCAAAGTGGATCCAGGGCAACTCACACACATAGATATAGTTATTATTTATCTTCCTTAATCCTACTTCGCACAGTTATATCTCTGATCTAATACAATGATGCAATAACAGAGTAATCAGGAGGCAAACGAACACAACATTAGTCACACAACACAACAAGACATACATCCACAGAACTACGCTTTATAATATATTAGATGAAAGCATACATTTATATCTACACTCTTAGCTTACATATCTCTCTTTCTTTGTCTTCTTCTCTCCCCTCCCTGCGCACCCAGCTACAGGGTTGATCTTCGCACCCAGCTAAAGATCTTACAGCACAGACTTCTCTCACCACACAATACTTCTCTTTCAACAATAACAACAATCACTCATCATAACATAATCGAACCCATCCTAGGTCCTCTTGACCTTTATTTATACATTACAATGACTCTCGGACAACCCTTAGGCCGAAACCTAGGTGTCAAAACCCTAAATTTCAAAACCCTAGGTGTCTAAAAACCTAGGTCAACTTGACCCACGTTTTCAGGGCTTTGTCAGCCTGTCTTTCCTTCTTTCTTGTGAGGTTCTCCAAAGAACACATTGGTGGATTTTTTTGCTTGTTGAGTTTTCCACGATCCATCTTCCTTGTTGATCTATCTTCCTCATTCTCCCTATCCAACGGTTTGCTTTCTCTTACTTCACTCCGTATTTTCTTCTCTTTTGGCCACTTCGACCCAATCTCAGTCAACTTGTCTTCTGCGCAGTTCACACTTTGCGCTTATTTCCTTAATCTTCGCAATCTTTCATAACTAAGGCCCAATAGGTCCCCAACACTCACATGTGACTCGTCCCGAGGCACTTCAAGTCTGAACCTTCTATTTTTCTTCATCTTCAGACTGCGCGGGATAGCCTGTGCTTTATGCTTTGTCCCTCCCTTCTTTGTGCAGATTATCTTTTCTGTGTCTGCACCCAGTTTCAATTGCACCTAGTACCTAGACCCTTTTTTTCATGCTTTTACTGAGAGTTGCGAGGCAGTTGGTTGTCATAGTACAATTTCAACCGGCTCCCATTCACCAAACCTTCCTTTCATTCTCCATTCAAAGTCTTCAACTGCACAGCTCCTCCTTCTGTAACATAAGGGACCTCATATGGCCCAAGCCAATGTATCCTAAACTTCCCTGGATGCTTCATGAACTTGTTGTCATATACCAATACCAGATCTCCTTGCTTAAAGGCTTTATTCTTGATGTTCCTATCATGATAGGCCTTTTCTCATTCCTTCTGTACCTGGTGATGGAATCCTGCAATAAATCGATCTTCTTCTAGTTCTACCACTGCGCAAGCCTCTCTTGAACAGCGCCAATGTCATCCATATCTATGAATGTTGCAATTCAGAGGCTATGAACCAAATATTCTATAGGGACAACTGCTTCTAGACCATACACCAACTTAAAGGGAGTCTGCATTGTCATCTTCTTGCAAGTAGTTCTATAGGCCAATAGCTCTGCTGGTACTCTCAAATCCCAGTCATCCCTGTTCACACTGCAGATCTTCGTCAGCGTTGTCTCCAAGATCTTGTTGAAAGCTTCGACCGTCATGTTCGCTTATGGATGGTAAGGAGTACTCTTCTGATGGTGGACTTCAAATTTCTAAGTCAAGGCTTCAATAGTCTTATTAATAAAGTGTGTACCTTGATCGCTCATAAGGGTCTTCGGGCATCCAAACCTGGTTATGATATCATCAAATATAAATCGCGCAGCTGTAGTTGCACTATAGTCCTTCGCTGCTCTTGCTTCTGCCCATCTTGTCAAATACTTTGTCATAGTGATGATGTATCTAGCTCCTATGTGCTTCCCTGGTGGGTTTATAGGTCCCATGAAATCAATTTCTCATTTCTCAAATGCCTACAAAGTCAGTTGTGGTGCTAAAGGCATCTCATCTCTTCGGGAAGGCTTCCCAACTCTTTGGCATACATCGCAAGCTCTGTAGTATTCTTTAGCATCCTTGTGTAAAGTAGGCCACCAGAGGCCATTTCTAAGAACCTTCTGCGTTGCTGATTTCCCTGCATAGTGTCCTCCTGCGATGCCTTCATGTGCTTCTGCTAAAATCTGTGGTCTTTTTGCCTCCATAACGCATCTCCTTAGGATCTCATCAGGTCCCATCTTGTATAGTTGTCCAACTATAAGTGAAAAATCTGTAGCGCACACTACCAGTTGTTTCTTCTGGATGATTGTATATTCACTATGTGCCATTCCTGTTGACAAGAACTGGACTATCTCGGCGAATTGATCATCAACCCTTCTGATGGACAGCAACTATGCATCTGGTAGTGTATCTTCCAAACTAGTAGTTTCCTCTCAATGCTCCAACCTAGACAAATGATCAAGTCCCTTGTTCATTCTCCCTGTCTTGACCACTATTTCAAAATAATATTCCTGGAATAGCAGTAACCATCTGCATATTCTTCCCCCCAACACTGGCTTGTTGACTAGGTATTTCAGTGCAAAGTGATCAGTGAACATCTTAAAATGTCCTCCCAACAAGTAGTGTCGAAATTTCTATAGCGCGTACACCATGGCTAAACCTTCTCTCTCAGTGGTGGTGTAATTTATCTCAGTTGTTGAGAGCTTCCTGCTAGCAAAGGCTAAGGGATCGTCAATATCTCCTACTCCTGGTTGTGCTAACACTTCTCCTAGTGCAATAGATGAAGCATCGACATGCATGTGAAATTCCTTACTCCAATATGGGAAAACCAGAATAGGCGCAGTAACCATTTTCTATTTTCAGTGTGTCGAAGCTCTGTTGACATTCTAATGTCCATTGAAACTAACAATCTTTCTTCAAAAGCTTCTCCATGGGTGATGTAATTTGTGCATAGCCCTTAATGAACTTCCTGTAGTATCTAGTATGTCCCAGCACAGTGCGCATTTGTCTGATTGAGGTTGGGGGGGTAGATCAACAATAATGGAAACCTTGGATGGGTCTACCAACAACCCCTGCTTACACACAATATGGCCAAGAAGCACTCCAACAGGTGAAAAGAAGATGCACTTCTTCAGATTTAGGGCAATCTGACATTTCCTACACTTATCCAACATTATTCTTAAACATTCAATATGATTCCGCAATAGGCTAAAAACAGTCTAATCATCAAAATATGCTTCCAAAAATTTATGTAAAAACTCCTTGAACGCTTCGACCACCGCCCTGGAAAATATGGTTGGTGCATTCTTCAATCTGAAAGGCATCATTGTGTAATGGTAGGAACCCCATTTTGTTGCAAATGTGCTCTTATGGCGGTCTTCTTTAGAAATCCTAATCTGGTGATAACCTGAAAATCCATTTGTAAAGGAATATACCTCATGTCCTCCCACATTATCTAACACTTTGTCTGTGAAAGGTGTAGGGAATGGGTCATGCAAACAGACATCATTTAGCTTCATGAGATCTACACAGATCCTGATCTCTCATGTTTTCTTATCTTGTACCAACATAGGACTAATCCATTCTGACTCTTCCACAGGTTCTATGATTCTTGCTTCCAACATCCTGTCTAGTTCAATCTTCACTTTCTTCTTATATTTGGGATTCAATCTATAGGGTCTTTGCTTAACTGGCCTAGCATCTGGCTTCAGGGGAATCTTTATCTCTCCCATGGGCCCTTTTATGCCCTTCATATCAGTGAACTTGGTTGGGAACAAGTCCTGATATTCATGCAGTAATTTTGTGATCTTATCAATGGTGGCATCATCCCAGTATCTCCAACATTAGCAAGCTTAGGTGCTTGCTCTATTCCAATATTAATTTTCTTGATTTTGATCGGTTTTCCAATGAAATGTGGTTTGACTCCTGGTCCTTCTACGTCTCTCTGTCCTTCTGTTTCTGCGATGTTCACATTCCTAGGATCATCGTCTTCATCTGCATTAATATTGTAACATCCTTGCATTTTCTGAAGAGGTGCAGTCCATTCATCCTCTTCTTGCTCCACAAGAGGGCTAGGTGCCTCCTCAAAGAATTTTTGTCTGACAACTTGTAAATCTTGATCCACCATGGGATACTAAATTTCAAATAAAAATGTAGCTACAAAGTTCTGAGTCATACCGTACCAATCTGAAGTGGTGAGGCGCAGTTCTGCTTGAAGATACCAGTTGATAGGCGTTGTGTCCAAAGTGTTGATGAACTTGTGCATCCATTGTTCTTGAGGAATGCTACTCCAGGCCTCCTCACAACCTCGTACATAGTCCTTCGGACAACTTTGACCTGTGTATCAAACTTCGCATCCTTCAATGTTGTCTGAAAATCGCATTATCATCAAAGTCCGACATTGTACCCACTCTGCGGTGTTCCTTTTATGTGTCCCCCACCATATTGTTGGAGTTTCTTTCAAAGCCTAATCTAGTGCCAACAATCTCTGTTGTACTGATATAATTTCTTCAAATTCCAGTAAGAAATTTTCTAAGTGATTTAAACAATCAAATGTGGGAAAGTAACTTACTTCTGTGCCAATCCAGCGAACTTCCCTGGTCAATCTGGCACATCTCCACGCGAAAAATTCATACATTTTGTTCTACCAGTTCTTCAGCGCTTCTTCTGAGTCTGATGAACATGTGATGTCACTTCGCCAGCTTAAATTCCCATCTATTGTAGGGCTAATGTAATCATGTTGTCTTGCTGTCAATTTATATATATATTCTAGCTCATAAGCACGATCTTCTTCTCTGATGGGTTATGTGTATCTTCGACCTTCATCGGGATCCAAAGGTGCAATGACCCTAAGGCCATCACCTTTAAATGTCATTCTTTTTTTCTTTGATTCAACAATAGTGGAATTGTTGAAATCCCAATCAATTCCTAACAGCGCGGGATAAGGACAGTTATCGTCAACTATCTCAATCACCTCGAAGTCCACAAATGTTCTTACCCCATCGATGTCCACAAGGACATGTTCCAATCTTCCAAAGGGGCTTACTGCCTGCTGACTATCCATCCTAAGCCTGATAGGGGAATAGATCAACTTAGGTTTTCCCATCAGTGCCCAGGTCTGCTTCGTCATAACATTGACCTCCAATCCTAAGTCGAGGACCACATAATCTATATCATAATATTCAATTTGAGCATTAAGGTGTAGTTCCTTATTTGTCCTTCTCTTTCTAGATAGTTGATGTATTGTGTTATTCAGTAGAGGATCCACCCTTCCTATCTCATACTATCTGATCAAATTTTGTATTTCTTGTATGGCCTTTTCATCCTTAATCAAATTAATGAAAGTACATAATAATTCCATAAGCCTGCTTACCTCTTTTCCTTCTCCGGGTGAAGCAGACTGATCAAAGGCCAAGGGAATTCCACATTCTCTCACTTCTAGTTGTGCCTTTGATGAAGAATAATTATCTCTTCCAAACTCTTTCCTTGCCTCTTCAAATATCTATTTTTCTTTCTTCGGATCAAACTCTTGTGTCTTCTATGTAGCTCTTCTAACTCCTGATTCTTCTGTAGTCTTCCCTGGGGTCAGTATGTCTTCTCTGGTAACAACGCCTCCTCTAGTAATAACAACAACTCTAGGATCCACTCCATGAGGTTCTTCTGAGATTAGTTGTACTTGTTGGTTCCCTCTTCGTCTCTCCTGAAGTTTGGCTAACATCACAGGACAATCTTCTATGACATGTTCAAATGAGTTGTAGTAATTGCAAGTGGTACAAGGGTTCTAACAGTCCCTTGCCAAGTGACCTGGTTGTGCACAGTTATAACAAATGATCTGACGTCGACCTCGGCCCATGCCTCCTCCTCGACCTCTTCCTCTGAATCCACCACGAGGGTTGAAGTTTCCTCTTCCTGGGGAATTGAACTGTGTAGTATTTCCTTCTTGTTGTACTTCACCTTGAATTCTATATGTGTCTCTTGATCTTTCATGCAAGAGGTCATAAGCCCTACAATATTTCTTATCATGCCCCACAGATTTTCATAATGTGTAGTAAAGGTTCGTAGGTGTCTGGACATATTTTTGCATGTAATAGCATTCTCCAGGGTGATGTCTATTTCTACATACCTCGCACCAAGGTACAGTAACCTGCTTCAAAGGGCTTGAAGCTCCTGAAGACAAGTACTCATGAAATAGAGGACAGTGCTCCTTGTCATGGCCCTCTGATTTGCATCTAATACACCAGATGTCTTCTCTTTTATCTTTTCCCTTATCCTTTTTCATATCTTCGACTTCCAGTGATAAGCTAGTTAGTTGACTCAAAATTTGACTCATACCTGAGTTGAACTCTCCCATAGGGGTTGATTCTAGTTTCATGGCAATCTCCAGTGCCTCAGCTTGCGAAGCAATCTTCTGTTGCATCAAAGGGACTCTGATGTGTGGTAAAAGGGAAGCAATGAACCATTCTTTATTCGATTCATCTGGAATCTAAAAACTCAAATGACATGTCCAGAGGGACTCTGATGTGTGGTAGGAGGGAAGCAATGAACCATTCTTTATTCGATTCATCTGGAATCTAAAAACTCAAATGACCTGTCAGGGTCTTAAACCTCTGATCAAACTCCCAAACAAGTTCAGCTACTTTCTGCTTGATTTCTTTCAACTCTGTAATGCACTGCGACTCCGACTTGGATTTCTTGAATTCTCCAATCAACGCAGTCATGATCTCATTCAGCGGTTTCGGTTATGCAACTCCTTGGATGAACTTCATGTACTAGCTCAAGGTGTGGTCTCTTAGGGTAGTACTAAACTGAGCTCTCTTAAAAGCTTCGTCGGTGACATTCTTAATACTCCATACAGCTTCGCATAAGAACCAATGTTGATCAGGATCTTCATATCCATATCCCCGAAAGGTGGGTAACCTCATTTGATCTTCCATAGATCTTCCTAGGGTTCCTAACTGAGTATGCACTGAACCAATTGTATGATTGATCTGAGTTCTCTGATAACTTAGGTTACTCTAGTTACTTTATGTTGTTAAAACAACAGGAGGCGTAATAGTACTTACTTCAACATTCTGCACAGTTCCTGAAGCTTCTGACTCTTCTCAGTGAGGTTCTTCAATCTTCCCTTCTTCTGCCCTAGCAGACTCTAAATGTTCCTCGTTCAGTAACTCTTCTTCTTCTCCACTGTAGAATCCTTCTTCATGTGCTAGTGGTTCGTGATTCTTCTCAAACAAGTTCACCAGAGGAACTTCTCTAAAGGTTCTCCCACTACACGTGTGTCTGAACTCTGTGTCATTGTCGTTATCTGAATTCTTGAACATTAGCTTTTCAATCTGACCCACTACTGTATCTTCAAGATGTTCTTCTTGTGCAATAACATCTTGATCTTCAACTTCAAAAAGTGTAAAAATTTTCCTCTCGGTCCCTTAAAGAAATATCTCTCTGCTTGGCTATATGATTCTACTTTATCAATACCAAACTCAGTAATGTACCCTCCAATGGTACTATCAAACCAGTGATCTATTGCTCTTGACATGGCGTTATCAACTCTCTTGAACTTCTTTATCATCTTCGACGTTCAAACCATAGGTAGTTTGAGTCTAATTTCGAACTGGGTATCTACTTATCTGGATAGCCACTCGTATAGCTCCTAATGAATTCCTCCAAAGAAAATCTTGTGTATATCAATAAAGATATACCTTCCCAACCAATCCTATGTACTAAGATTAGGGTTCTTATTCTGAGCTTCAGCGAAGTCCTTCTCTTGTTCTTCTATCCACTTCTGAATCTATGTATTCGATGGAAACCACCTTGACATTCCCTCAAGAAGATCTCGGTCCCAGCAACATAACCATTTGTTGGCACAGGGGCAGACTCATGGTTCAGTTCTAACAGTGCACCAACAAGCCCTAACTACTGGCCCTTTCGGCAACACCTGCAAACCAGATGGAGTCTCACCCAAAGTAGTGATAAGGGGTAGCAAGACACAGGTCTCTACAACCAGAGGAAATGCAAAGTGGATCCAGGGAAACTCACACATATAGATCTAGTTATTCTTTATCTTCCTTAATCCTACTTCGCACAGTTATATCTCTGATCTAATACAATGATGCAATAACAAAGTAATTAGGAGGAAAAAGAACATAGCATCAATCACACAACACAACAAGATATACGTGGTTCACCCTCTCTCTAGGGATATGTCCACAGAACTGTGCTTTATAATATATTAGATGAAATCATACAATTCTATCTGCACTCTTAGCTTGCAGATCTCTCTTTCTTTCTCTTCTTCTCTCCCCTCCCTGTGCACCCAGCTGCAGTGTTGATCTTCACACCCAGCTGAAGATCTTATAGCACAGACTTCTCTCACCACACAATACTTCTCTTTCAACAATAACAACAATCACTCATCATAACATAATCGAACCCATCCCAGCTCCTCTTGACCTTTATTTACACATTACAATGACTCTCGGACAACCCTTAGGCCGAAACATAGGTGTCAAAACCCTAAATTTCTAAACCCTAGGTCAACTTGACCCGTGTTTTCAGGGCTTCACCAACCTGTCTTTCCTTCTTTCCTGCGAGGTGCTCCAAAGCATCCATTAGTGGATTTTTCCGCTTGTTGAGTTGCCCACTATCCATATTCCTTGTTGATATGTCTTCCTCAATCTCCCCATCCAATGACTTGCTTTCTCTTACTTCGCTATGTCTTTTCTTCTCTGTTGGCCACTTCGACCCAATCTCAGTCAACTTGTCTTCTGCGTAGTTCGCACTTCGCGCTTCTTTCCTTAATCTTCGCAACCTTTCAGAACCAAGGCCCAAAAACTCTACTGACGAAGAATTTGTTAAAAACTTAATGGAATTTATTACATGGTGATTCGCAATATTTATTTGAAATCATTAACCTTAATCAATCATAAATGTCATTAATACTTCAACGGTTCTGTGTTTGAAAGTTTTGGATATGACAGGACAGAAATCTTTCGAACTCTGAATTCACGGAGGAGTTAATCTCTAAGTAATCACTTTTATATTTTAATTCATCATGTTTTAAAATGTCGTATTAACTTTAAGTATTTCGAAATTTCGGAAATCGGAAGTTTTGAATATAGCACAAGGGAAATTTTTTGAAGCCCAAAACTGCGAAGCGATTAAATAACGCTTAATCATGACTAATTAAAGCCGTTAACTTCTTTATTAACTCATTGAAACCCTTTTTTACTTTTTGTAATTACTTTACTTCGACGCTTCGATACTCTTGGGATTGTGAACTCGATCTTTGTTAAAACTTTGGAACGACGATCTCCCGGAGTGACGTGGTAGAGATGGCGTCATTCTTGATGATGTGTCAAGAAAAGAGAGGTGCCACGTGTCCCTTGAAAACGTGTGAATCATCCAACTTAAATGTAAAAAATAAGTGCCATGTGTCAACCCAAGAAAAAAAAATTAAAGGACACGTGTCCTATGACTCATTTTCGTAAGTCCTTTAGGAATTATCATGAGTGACTATCTTCAAGACTTCGGAGTTTCGGAGCTTTTTTTGTTCAGGTTTGCTAGAATACCCTAAGTGCGAAGCCTCAAAGTGACTGATAAATATTTTGTCTTAAAACTTAAGCGGCTTCAACACTTTGGAGATCATTAGGACCGTTCGATCAAATTAGAGTAACTCATTAACGATAGATATTATAAGCGCCTTATTGATAAAAAACAACCAATGGATTTAGTTTAATTTTAAAAGGTCGCTTTCTAAGTTTTTTGTTTTTTTGGGTAAAATTTTTATTTCTAAGAGGAAAAATATATAAATCTCAAAAGCTCAAAATTATACGTGTTCTAACAGTGAGGAAGCATGTGCATAATGTGCAGCTATCCCTGAGACAGTAATGCACAGGTGTGCGATGGCTAGCCAGAAAGGCGTGCATTCGATGCACGCATGTCTGACCAACAGGTGCACACCCATGTGCACCTGTGGAAGATACAGTTGCGCATTAGTGCTCAATTGTTTGAAGAATAGGTGCGCACAGATGCGCAACTATATGGGGGAAATTCATGCATAGTGGGCAGGCTAAGGGATGTATTTTTTTGGATATTTTATGATTTTTGATGGATAATGTGGTTGATCAGATGTTTATGGGTGGATGTAGGTGATCAAAAAACTATAGCACAACGTTGGTCCACTAGCGAGAGCATGACTGGGACCGGTTACGAGAGGCTATGAGGGCACAGCCGGGTGTACGGAGACATTTGGCAGCCTGCAGGTTGCTCAAGTTTTTTTACTGCCCCTTGATACAGTTGCAGGAGTACCTGCTACAGTTTGTCATCAGGATGTGGAGCATTGATATGTAGTGCTTCATTATGAGGGGGGAGAAATTGACATTCTCTGCTATAGAGGATGTGTACTTCTTGACAGGACTCCCATTATGTGGGATGGCCCTAGCCATCAATCCCCATCTGCCAAGGGAGGATCGGGTGGAGACCATGGCAGTACGACATTGTATTGGGCCGAACCCTATGTCGGGTTCAGTTGTTCATATTGAGGCCATCGATGACTTATTGATTGAGTGCATCGCAGCTATGGTGGTGAGGATCTATGGATCCTTGGGTACTCAGTGGATCACTAGTGGTCAGCTGAGGGTGGTGGAGCAGGTCCTGGATGGGGACCTGTTTGCATGGGGTGTGGTGATGCACACTAAGATTATGTCCCATTTGAACCGGTGTCGGTGAGCCGAATCTGGTGAATTTGCATTCGGGTCCATTCTGGTGACCTGGTTCTTAGAGAGGGTGCCTCTGTTGCACCCGCAGATTCTGCTAGAGCCAACGAGGCGGCGAGAGTTGTGACTGATGCGATGGGCACACGTGTTGGCCAGTCATGGAGGAGGGGAGGGTGGCCACTATTTCATGGCCACAGTTGCACGAGTGTGGCAGCAGATGCCACAGGTAATTCTCCATTATCCATACGCTGATATGGATTACAGACAGGACCCAAATATGGTGCTACCTCTTGGGGAGGACTGGGACTAGAGAGGTATGTGTTGTATTTGTTTATGTTTTGTGATTTTGATAGATAACATTTATCATATATGTATATGGATGTTGACATTATCTCTGGTTTTGTTTTTCATATGTTGGACCCTGAGGACGAGAGGCAGAGGTCGTCGGGGAGATAGATCGATAGGAGCTTGCAGAGTCGAGGGTTGGACAGAGGCATCGACGAGATGACGTTTGTGTTGGACCAGCTAGAGAGCCACAGGGGATGTTGTGACCACATTGGAGGATCTGTGCAGATGGTTTGATTGGGTCCTGCAGGGTGTGCCTGAGGGCATATAGGCCCACATCCAGGATGAGGAGGTCTTGAACCAGTGTGTGGGGGTACTAGAAAAGTGGTGGGGGTAGCGATGACTGGTCGGTTGCCTCCTGGAGCTGCAGGGACCCTAGCTAGTGGGGCACCTTTGGCTGACAGAGCACCTGGGGGGAGAGCTTTGGGGGCACCTTGAGTGTCAATTTTGTATGTTTATGGGTTTATGGTCCCAGTTTTGTATAGGGTATTGGATACCCATTTTTGTACTCATATGGGTGAGGGGACTCAGGAGCCTACGGGAAATTGTATATGTATATTTTTTGTAAAACATTGGCGACCTTGATGATGATATATATATATATGATGGATATATTATGGATCATTCATGTCTTTATGCTTTATGTTTTTATGATGTATGATGTCTATTCTATGTGTTTTGACAGATGTATGATGCTATGTATATGATGATGTTTAATGTGATAAATTCCAATCTAATACTAGGTTAGCCATGTGATCTGCTACTTGATTTAGGTGTCTTCGAATATGTGTAAATCTGATAGAATCAAAGTTGTGAGATAGGAGTCTAACTTGCAGGTATTTGTGAAAGAGGCAAGGATCGTGAACATGATATATGTTGTTGATATGCAGGACAATAAGCTGGGAATCTAATAGAATGCTAAGGTGACAAATGTGACGGTGACTGGCCTCGGAGAGGAGACCAGTGACGGTGTCATATTCATCTTGGTTCTTGGTGGCTAAGCCCAAAAATATGCCACTGGAATGGAGTAGGATATGTGAGGGGGTATAGATGGGCCAAGCGGCCCAAGCGAGATTTTGGCTCCAACGGCTCGCATCGTGAGTGTAATCGATGTGGTAGGTTGATGCATGATGCATCTGTAAATAACACGGGTGATAGATCAGACATGAGGAGTGGTGGCGGTAAATAAGACTAAAAACTCTACAAATGTGTACAAAGAGAAACCTAAGGTAGGGGGGATATGCTTAGAAGTAAAACTTCTTTAAGTACAACCCATTGACGGGTTCTTTAAGAGGGTATCCTTCCGAGGAGGACAAGATGTAGGTGCCTTTAGTGAGGCAATGTTGGATGATGAAGGCTCCATGCCATAATGATTCGAATTTCCCATGTCCCAGAGTGTAGTGGGGGATATCATAGGCTAACGCGAGGTCACCTTCATTGAAGGAGCGAAGGTTGATATGGTGGTCGAAGGTGGCTTTGGACCATTTTTTGGCTGCCTCATTGTGTTGTAATGAAAATCGTCGGTCTTCATCAAGTGACTCTAAGGTCAGTAGGTGTTGCTCCATTGGAGCAGTGTCAAGTAAGAGCTCTATGGCAGTGTGTAACGTGGGGATTTCGCACTCGATAGGGAGGGTGGCTTCCATCCCATGGACGAGGTGGAATGGTGTAAAACCGATGGCAGTTTTGACTGCTGAGCGATAATCCCATAATGCGGAAAACAACATATGATGCTAGTTGGTCTTATGTGTGTTAACGGTACATTGTAGCATGGTTTTGAGGACTTTATTCACAACTTCGACCTGCCCATTGGACTAAGGGTAGTATGGGGAGGCGAACTCATGGGTGAATCCTAACTTTGAGGAGAGTTCTGCAAAGATCTCATTCTCAAAGTTTTTACCATGGTCTGAAATTAATTGTCATGGGACTTCGAATTGGGTAATGACATGATTGAAGAAAAAACGCGGTGTTGTGTCAGCGATGTTGCTAAATGTGGGCATGGCTTCAGATCATTTGGTGAAGTAATATATTGCCATGATAATGCACTTGTGTCCATTACTAGATGGGGGATGGAAATTCATGAAGTCTATGCCCCATTTACAGAAGGGGCTGACTGTGATGACTAGATGTAGAAGAGCTGGTGGAGCTTGTGCTTTGCTTGCATAAAGTTGGCATTTGTCGCATCACTTGACAGCGTGGATGCAGTCATGAAACAAACTGGGCTAGAAGTACCCTTCTCGAATGATTTTTTGGGTAGTGGAAATACCTGAGAGGTGACCACCGCAAGCATCATTGTGGCAATCACTCAAGACTTTCTCGGCTTCGTCGATGGTAAGACATCGCCAAAGAATGGTGTCAACCCCACATCAATAGAGAATGTCTCTGATGAGGAGGTATCAAGGGACTTGATGGAAAATGTGTCGACGATGATCTCTAGAGAAATGAGACCCAAACGTCTGTGTACGAAGGTAGACAAGGCGGTTGTCGCACCAGGGGTCATCGGAGGGGATGAAGAAGAGGTGTTCATTGGGGAAATCCTCATTTATGGGGGAAGCTTTAGCATTCGAGGGAAAAGCTATAATGAGTTCGACTAGGACAAGAGCTTTCTTGCTTTTGGGAGTAGAGAAATCTAGATCATATTCCTGGAGGATAACGATCTATCAAAAAAAAATTCCATTGATCTGTCATCGACTAAGCAAGTACTGCATGGGGTTGGAATCTACTACGACTTTGGTCATTCGAACTAGGATGTAATGTCACAGTTTTTGGACTGTGATGAAAATTGCTAACGCAAATTTCTCATCATGATTATACTTCAAGGGTGGCCCTGAAATGTTTTTACTAATGTAGTAACTGACATGTTCATGCCCATCATCCCATAATTGGATGAGGACTCCTGCTACTGAGATAGCAGAGGCTGATAACTAGAGGATGTAATCGCGATCATAGTATGGGGGACTAATCAAAGGGGCATTGGATAGGGCGGATTTTAAATCATCAAAAGTTGTTTTAGCATGTTCGTACCATCGAAATGGGATATCATGACACATTAAGCGAAGAAAACCATGTGTGTGAGTGGTGTAGTCTGGGACAAAGCGACGTAAAAAGTTGGCATTGCCTTGCAAGCTCTGCAATTGGCGTAAATTTTTAGGTAGTGGAATTTATGTGATAGCTTGGACCTTGAGGTGATCCACAGTGATGTCGTGTTGGGAGACAATGAACCCAAGGACGTGCCCGAAAGTGACCCAGAAGGCACACTTGAGGGGGTTCAAGTGGATATTATATTGGTGACATCGTTAGAAAATGATGCGTAAGTCGTCTAAATGTTGGGTTCTCTTTTTGGATCGAGCTATGAGGTCATCCAAATTAGCAAGGATGATGCAAGAAAGATCATGAAAAACATAGGTCATGGACCATTGAAACGTAGCACTGGTGTTTTTGAGTCCAAAAGGCATGACGCGATAAGAAAAGGTACCCCAAGGGGTTGTAAAAGTGGTTTTTTATTGATCTGTTGGGTGGATTTGAATTTGATTGTAGCCGGAGAACCCATCCATAAAGGGTAGTGCTTCATGGCTGACTCAGTCATCGATGATTTGGTCGATGAAAGGGGTTGAGAAGTTGTCTTTGGGACAAGCGTGGTTTAGATCGTGAAAGTCTATGTAGACGCGAATAGTTCCTTGTTTTTTGTTAATAGGGACAGGGTTGGAAACCCACGAAGTGTATGCAATGGGGTAAATGAAACCAACAACACATAACTTATCAATTTTGGCTATGATTGTCACAGCTTTGGATGGGTTGAGGGGGCATTGCTTTTGATGAACAGGGGTGATATCCGGCCAGGTGTCGATTCGATGTTTGACTATAGAAGGATCAAGGCCAAGCATCTCTGTATATGACCAGGAAAAAATGTCTCAGTATTCCTTAAAGAGAGCTTTATAAGCAATGATTTCTTCAGGGGAGCATGCGGCACCAATGGTGATTTATTCTATGATGCTAGGTTTAATGGAAATGTCAATTTTGATGGTGGGGGAGATGTTGGCCATGTTTCCTTCTTCAAAAGCATCGGGGGCAAGGATAAGGTTGTTGAACCAGTCAATATGCCTCGAAGGAATAAAATCCTTGGTTTTGATTGCACACAGGGAGGCTTGGGTATGAATCTGAAAGGCCTCTTGTGAAAGGAAAAGTGCTCGATGATGGGGCGCATTCCATGGGAAATCAAGGGTAGTAAGTTCCTCTAGGATATCTTCGGCGTAGTGGAAAATGTGAGAATACAGGGGATACGGGGAGGTGACAGGGGGAACTGTCAATGGGTAAGTGTTATTGTCCTCAAGTGATGAGGACGTAGAAGGGATATTGTCTACGGGGTGTGATGGCTCTCTTGACATGAACCAAATTTCCCTATACTGTGGATGGTACCTCGTTCGCTCAGGGACTGACATGTTGAAATATTGTGTAACTGTAAAGAATATTCTTATCCCCTTTTGTGGATTGATCATTTCGGGCATTGTAATTGACCAAATACCCTTTTGTGGATTGATCATGTCGGACATTGTAATTGACTAAATCCCCTTTTGTGGATTGGTCAAACCCTAATTGTAATATGCAAATTAAGAAGTTGGCCCCCAGGTAAATTAAAGTGGTTTTAACCACCCAGCAAGACAAGTCGGCCCTGCCAGTGAAGAGACACCTCCTTTCAGTGCTTGCCAGTTTGTATAAATAAAGGAAGCCAACCACTCATTTGTTCACTCATCTAGTGGGCAAGTATTGAAGGAAGTTGTAGTTACCAGTTGCCGGAAGAAGGAAGAGAGAGAGGCGCATTTCTTGGGAGAGGATATTCTCTAGTCTTTGATTATTTTCTGGTCTAGCATCATGGTAGTTTGTCTCTCGCAGAGAGAAATTTATTTTGGTGTTGTACTTGGTTATTGAATCTATATTAAGGAAGTTTTGTTGGGTTTTCTTCCCCTTGAGGGTTTCCTAGGATAAATGTGTTGGCCCTTGACCAAGTTTTGGGAGATTCTTGGTCATGTTGACCTATTTTGGGACTTCAACAACTTGTCGAAGGAGGAGCGGAAGATGAAGTGGAGATCACGGGATCTCGACCCCTTTTTGGGTTTTTGGATTATGTAATGGGATTGGGATGTCGGCCCATGGGTTTACCCATGTTTAGGCCTATTTTGTATATATAAATAGATGCTTAGGCTAGATAGAGGAGGTGGTGCATCTATGTGATGAGAATGTATGCTAAGTGCAAGTAGAGTTTGTAAGTGCTTTGTGCATGACTGTAAGAGACTTGCAAAGCTAAGTGCAAGTCCTTGTAGCATATTGTGGAGGGCTTAGTGTTGTAACACAAGGAAGAAGGATCTAGCGAGCTGCGCAGATCTTCTGTCATGTGCGGAGTAAGGGTTTTGAGGCTCTATGCTTGTAACCGATTGACTGAAGACAATAAAGAAGAAGAGTTGGTGGATGTAGCCCCAGGGTGGGGGTGAACCACATAAACACTGTGTTATGATGCTTTGTGCTTTGTCTTGATGTGTTGACATGTTATTTGCTAAGTGATTTGATGTATTTAGATAGATCTACTCATTCTTTGTGCTTATTATATGTGAGAATGTTAGATCTGATCTATATGGCTATGCTTAGTGCTTTATCTCCTCGATCTGATCTATTTACTTATGCTAAGTGCTTAAATACATTAGATTAGTGTGAATGCTACAAAGGTTTGTTTTATCAACGAAGTGGATATTGATTGCATATTGAGGAACTGACGGTGCTAAGTGCTTTATTAAGTGTTATAATCACAGATATGTGTCCCAGCTAAGGTTGCAGACACCTGAGTCTTGCAACCACCCCTGCCTCTACCTCGGGTGAGACTTCATTTTCTTCGCAAGTGTTGCCGAAAAGGCCAGTAGTTAGGGCTTTGTTGGTGCGTTGAACCCTGGGTCTGCTTGCCCCTATGCCAACAAATGGTTCTGTTGTCGGGACCTGAAACTGTGATTGTTGGGAACTACGAAAGAAGAAGCTTTGTGTAAAGATTTGACCAAAGATTGTGAAAGCTCTGTTCATAGATCTGTGCCCTAGTGCGTAGTATCCTACTCGATTTATAAAGCTCTATGCTAAATAAAGAAGTCTGATCTGAAGAAAAGAGGTCGGATCTGAAGAAAAGAAGCAAGATCTGAAAGCTTTGTGCTCTAAGAAAGGTAAAAGTGAGAACGTCTGATTAAAAGAGGTAAGATCTGCAAGCTCTGTGCTCTGATAAAGGTAAGAATAGTGAAAAGTTTTTAGATCTAGAAGCTTTGTTCTCTGTAGAAGTAAGATAAGTGGAAATTTTTGTTTCTAAAGTATGGATCTAGGTATGTTTGATAGGTTATACCCTAGCTTGAAAACTAGGGAACTAATAGATGAAAGAAGGCTTGATATGAGTAGATTTGATAAGAATAGTGAAATATATGTTATACCTATGCATAGAAAGAATTTTTTGCAGGTTAGCTACCATGATCCTAGTGTGCAGTATCGGAAAGGATGGGGATCATTTAAAAGAAAGAGAGTATTAACCCTCGGTTATCATTGCAGAAGACCGAGACATCTTGCTAAGGAATGCCTTGGGAAAAGACCTAGTCGTATTTGTTGTAAAGCTATGGACCATGAAGTGTGGATTGACCTAGAATGATTGCTAAGATGGAAGAAATGAATCTGAATAAAGAAACCCCTAAGGCAGATCTAGGAATGGCAGAACCTCAGAAAGAATCAGAGAAAGTATTATTACAGATGAAAGAAACCATGAATGACCACCGACATGTCATCTTATCAAAGATCTTCAAGGAAAAAGAATGCCTTGAAGTAAGAATAGGAGACTTCGACATTGACTGTATTCTGGATGAAGAAAAACAGGTGAATAACATGACAGAAAGAACTTGGGAAGCCATAGGGAAGCCTGCTACGATCCCTTCATTAGGAGGAATAGGACCATTCAGAGGAACGTTGATAAACCTATGCGGGAAGCTCGCTTGCATACCTATGAACGCTAATGGAAGTTCGACAGAAGAAGATTTTGAGATTATTAAATTTATTGAAGATAGCACCCAGTTTACCATGTTACTAGGAAAACCTTGGATTGGTAGAGATCAAGCCAGACGAGAAGAAGAAGACGAAGTTTTGGAGCAGAAGAAACAAAAGTTAAAAGATTTCATGACCAGAAGGATCGCACACTTGATTGAAGAACAAGAGAGCAGATTGAAGCTATTTAACACTAGAAACCCCGATGTCAAAGATGCAAGAACATTAGAAGACCCATGGAAGACAGAAGTACCTACCCCATACAAAGACGAAGTATTATCCAGGAATCCTAGGGAAGAATCTCAACAACGCGAAGTGACTATGACCAAAGAAGATAAGAATCAGAATGGAAAAAGGAATATCGAGACGAAGATCACTAGAAAAAAGGCTAGAAAGTTAAGTAAGAAGAAAGCTAAGATCGAAAAGTTGCAGAAGGTTCCAAAGGGAACTTCACAGACGAAAAAGTTGCAAAAGTGGAGATTTGTTGGGATATCAGAACAACAACACATGGCACTTCACCATGATGAAGTAGTATAGTCATTGGGGACATTATAACCGTCCGATCAACGCTCTGAATGGGCACAAAGTCACTTATGGTTCGTCATCAGACCATTGGACCACGCCATAACCGACTGAACAAGAGTTAATGGAGGCTCATACCTATTGCAAGCGAACCATTGTCAAGTTCCCTATTTATCTCGCCGCACCACGCACCGAGAACACTTTTTCCAATTGAGAATTCGAGCCCGCAGACTAAGTCGAGTTTATACAGTGATCATCACACTCTTGCTCTCTATCTCAGTACTGTGTCTAAGTTGTTTCTCGAACCCGCGATTGTTCACCCCGAGTGTGTATGTCGAAATAATTGAGCGTCGCAGAGAAAGCTGCTAAAGAATTTTTTATTGACTTGATGATTGAGAGAGTCATGTCGATGTCTGAAGGTATCTAGGCTTCATCCACAAGAACAGTGCAAGCGTCTCCGTCCACTACTCAAGCCGGACCATCCCGGCCAGCCGATGAAAAGCGAACCAAGCACAGAGATGATATCGCGAATGCTAAGTTTCTTCTGAGCATTTTACCCACCTATATACCACCTCTAAGCGGCACAATTAATCGAGACAGTGTGCCTAGAGAATTTGAGTATGCTTTGGTCACTGTGTACCTCCCGAAAGGGATACGAGCAGTTCGTGCAGACCAAGAAAAGATTGCAGCGTTGAAGTTTAGCGACTTCAACCTTAGCGATAGGAAGTTCTACAACATGCTCGCCCCACATAAGTACTTGACCAGAACAAAGGGAAAGAATTCAAATATAGTATCCCGATCATGGACTATGAACCTCGCACAGTCCACACTGCTCAATGTCATGAAGATTCCTCACTTCGGAAGGCACCAAGAAGTGAATGCATGTGTCAAGATGTTGTTTTCCTATTACCATGGCGGATACTTGTGGTTAAACCGCCATATCATAGTGGATCTGACATTGATCAATCGGATCACAGGGATGAGCATGCAAGGACCCAACCCATAGGATTTCTATCTTGGAAAATCCATGGACCGTGCTCTCGCACAAAGGATCAAGGACACTTACGGAGATTTTGAGAAGGGAACGCGAGGCTACAAGGTAGTTTCTATCCATAGTGGCACAGTGTGCCTAGCCTATCAATTGATCACAGGAAAGTTAGTTCGCAAGAACCGACCCACCCAAGTGACTGGTTTTGTAGTCAACCTCGCAGGAAAGTGCGCGGAGGGCCTACAAATGAATTGGGCGAAGTACCTGGTGAACCAGTTGGAACTGGACTGCAGGGAAGCGCAAGACCAAGGATATGAGTTCCACTTCATCTGACTTCTAATCCTAATCGCTTTCATTGCATGGGAGATGCCAGAAGGTGCAACCTTCCCGGACATCGAGCCCTTTGAACCTCTGGCCGCGAAGTTCAGTACATTGTGGTATTCCAGTGACATGAACAAGCAATGGCAGTCAAATGTCATGTTCCATACCTATTACAACCATCTGAAGATATCCATCCAGTCTGAGCCTCACATCACACCAAATACTCTCCACAGGTTTTAGCCTTTAATGAAATTCAGCATGGACCGCCATTTCATTTATATTTCAGCGCGTGCTGACGAGCACAAGCAACAACTTCATTATTACTACAAGATGACAGAGGAGGACTTAGAAGAGATTACTAAAGACTGGTCGGCGAACCTTCTGATTCCAGTAGACCCTGAGGAGATGTCCGATATTGACAGTCCAGAAGCAGCGCATGATACACCTAGACCCACCAAGACAAAGAAGAATGAAGAAGCCCAAGATGTAAACAGTACCTCAACAAAGACTGCTTCCATCTCACCTGCACAAGGAGGTGATGGCGAAGAGACAGATGGCGTAGAAGTTGAATAGAAGAAAGGCAAGGTTACATCGCCTAGATACGAGGAGGACCCCTCGAAGAAAAGGAAGGTTTCCCCCCCGAAGCCTTCTTCTCAGAAGAAATCGTAAGCCTCTATGACCAAAATGCAGACTACTCTCACCTCATATGACTTCGATTTCATTGTAGCAACACTGAACGATGCTTCGCTGGAGATAGAAGAGAAGCAAGAGGCTCAGCAGGAGGAGATATACAATCGAATTAAGGTTGAACTTCAAGAGGTGTAGCAGGCACTACAGTCCAGCCGCGCAATTTCCAAAGTGGCTCTGCCATTGGAAACACCAGAACTGGGAGATGAGTCAGCTCAACTCCACCGAATTGTTGATACAGTCGAAGCTCACCTTCAACAAGCACAAGAGGAAAAGCGCAAGCCACCCAGGCTTTAGCATAAGTACAGGGAGACCTTTTAGAGCAATGTAGTACTGCAAAACGGGAAAAGCTTTCTCTCCAAGCAAACTGAGATGAAGAAAAAGTTCAACTACAGAAAGAAAAGGAACAGTTGCTTGCGGAGCAACTCGAAGTAAAGGAAAAGGTCAACAGATCACTTCGCTCTGTGACAGTTATATAAGTAAAGGTGGAAGAAAGAGCCCCACAACAGGTGGCACAACTTGAAGAAGTAATTCAACAACTAGAACAACGCATAGCAGATTTGGAGCTACACGTAGTGCCCGAGACCCCGCAATATGTAAGAGTCCAAAGGGAAGCAACCGCCAGGAGCGCAGTTGAGAGACTAAAGGCTCATGCCGGGGAGTGCAAGCAGTTGAGTAATCATAGTGCCCAAACATATGAGAAGCTCACAAAGAATCCGGAATTGCAGGCACTGGAGTCGTAGCTCCAGGAAGTGAAGCAGCACGCAGACACGCTACAGGCAAAGTTGAAGGCCCTATCAGTTGTAGATAGAATGAAGAGATCTCAAGAGTAACGCACCACCCAGCAACAAATCCATACGATCCAGAGCAAAGTTATGGAAGTAACTCAATGGCCCCAATCTATGCAAGATAAGCCATGTCAATTGTTCATAGAGATTGAAAGTCGAGGAGCAGAGCTAGAACATGTTGTCACTACAACAGAACAACGCCTAGAAGGGCTAGTGAATGACACAATGATCCACGAGTTCGCCAAGCAAGAGACCATAGCAAAGCAGCAAGTCGAAGCAACTCGAGCCAAAATCGAGGAGTTTGAAGCAGAACTGATCAGACCAGAGTGACTCGGAACGAGTCACAGGTGAGTGTTGGGGGCTTGTTGACCCTTGACCAAGTTTTGGGAGATTCTTGGTCATGTTGACCTATTTTGGGACTTCAGCAGCTTGTCAAAGGAGGAGCAGAAGACAAAGCGGAGATCACAAGATCTCGACCCCTTTTTGGGTCCTTTTCGGGTTTTTGGGATTATGTGATGGGATTGAGATGTCAGACCATAGGTTTACCCATGTTTAGGCCTATTTTGTATATATAAATAGATGCTTAGGCTAGATAGAGGAGGTGGTGCATCTATTTGATGTGAATGTATGCTAAGTGCAAGTAGATTCTGTAAGTGCTTTGTGCATGATTGTAAGAGACTTGCAGAGCTAAGTGCAGGTCCTTGTAGCAGATTGTGGAAGGCTTAGTGTTGTAACGCAAGGAAGAAGGATCTAGCGAGCTATGCAGATCTTTTGTCCTGTGCGGAGTAAGGGTTTTGAGGCTCTGTGCTTGTAACCGATTGACTGAAGACAATAAAGAAGAAGAGTTGGTGGATGTAGCCCCAGGGTGGGGGTGAACCATGTAAACACTGTGCTATGTTGCTTTGTGCTTTGTCTTGATGTGTTCACATGTTATTTGCTAAGTGCTTTGATGTATTTAGATAGATCTACTCATGCTTTGTGCTTATTATATGTGAGAATGTTAGATCTGATCTATATGGATATGCTTAGTGCTTGATCTGCTCGATCCGATCTATTTACTTATGCTAAGTGCTTAAATACATTAGATTAGTGTGAATGTTGCGAAGCTATGTTTTATCAACGAAGTCGATATTGATTGCATAATGAGGAACTGACGGTGCTAAGTGCTTTATTAAGTGTTATAATCACATATTTGTGTCCCAGCTAAGGTTGCAGACACTTGAGTCTTGCAACCACCCCTGCCTCTACCTCGGGTGAGACTTCATCTGCTTCCCAAGTATTGCCGAAAGGGCCAGTAGTTAGGGATTTGTTGGTGCGGTGTTGTAGTGTTGAACCCTGGGTGTGCCCTTATGCCAACAAAATTCTTGTGTATTCTTGTGATTGTGTTTCTCTCGGTGATCCTATCTATGCTATGGTTTTGAAAATAAACCTAATAATAGCTTAAACTTTAACATTATCATAGCTAAGCTGAAGAAAGCATCTTTCACAGAAAAAGAAAAATGTCACCATTGTCGTACAAGAAAATTAGGGCTTTTTGTTAAAGAGGAATTCCAGCCCAAAGATCATCTAGAAAAGTGCGCCCTAGACTAAGGAACTCATTGGCACCTTCAACACACCTTTTCAATGGATAGAACTCCTGGAAAGTGAAACCCTAGTTTTCACCAGTACCAGAAGTACCAAAAAACCAGAAGTACTAGGAAACCAGAAGTACCAGAAAACCAGAAGTACCAGAAAACCAGAAGCACCAGTCCAGAAATCCATTGGTCAAGTTTGAAGGGGAAAATTTTGGATTTTATGAAATCTAACCACACCAGGCTACTCGCCTCAGCCAAGCGCACCTCCTGGTAAGTTCAAAATTCAATTCTGAGCATTTTCATTTTTTGGTCATTTTCCTAGCTCAAGGTAAAAGATGTTTGCAAGCACTAAGCTTGTTGACAAGCTAGAAGGTGGGGAAAACTTATGTACCTGGAAGTATAGGATTTCACGCATTCTTGAAGAGAATGACCTAGCAAGATTCATTAAAGAGAATGTACCAAAACCCGTCGATGTTGCAGCTAAAGCAAAACACCAAAAAGACACAGTTAGGGCCAAAAGAATCATTGCAGATTCTATCAAAGATCACTCGATTCCTCAAGTGGCCTAAAAGAAGACTCAAAAAGAAATTTTTGATGCCCTAACCTGATTATATGAAGGAAGGAACATCAATCAGAAGATGAATCCAAGAACTCAACTCAAGAATACAAAGATGCAGAAAGGAGAAACAATTCATCAATATTTCTCCAGACTATCACAATTCAAAGAACAACTAAAAGTTAACTCCATAAGAGTTCCAAATAAGAAGAAAGATGTTTCAAAGATTAGATACTACAACTGTCAAAATTTGGGACACTTTTCCTATAATTGTCCTCAAGGAAAAGGGAAAAGAAAGCATCAAGCACATGTGGCAGAGGAAGAGGAATCTCCTCCCTCAAAGAAATCTTTAGTAGAAATTGAGAAACATGTACTTTAAGTTGAAGATAGTTGATCTAAAGAAAGATAGAAAATGGTGGAGTCCGTGGAGCCTCCCCACACAAAAACAAAAGATAAGTATTCATGTTTAGTTTTAGTATCTTGTTTACTTTAATACTTTATCATTACAAGTTAGATTTTTGTGAGAATGTTAATTAACCTCATTTTATTTTAGTGTATATGCAGACTTATCAAAGAAGAGGATAAAGAAAGAGATAAAATATTTATTTCACGTATGATCACTCATGAGAGTGACAAAGGTATGTGTTTAGCTATGATAGTAAGGGAAAATTTGGTAATTTCATAGCTAGAGTGAAAAAGAGTTCAAAAGACTTATTCATGATTATGGTTTTAGATGTGTACATGGTTGAACAAGTTTTGCTTAAGAAAATATGTGTACTACTCTGATAGAAATCATGATATAGTTTTATTTGATTACTGCTTATTGTTACTGACTGATTGGCTAAGTGACATATCTCAGAAATTATAGTGTAAGTAAGTTTACAGGTCTCAATAGAAAGAACTTATGCCTTGACTTGCAGAAGTTATACAACACGAGAAGGACTTGTGATATGGTGACAGTCAGTAAAGACTAGACAGTATTAAGTATTTATATAGGAGGAGGCTCCTAAAGATGCAGAACAAAAATGTTCAATATGAAGAGAAATATGGATACTCAGATATAGTTGATCAAATGCAGGTAACTGTAGATTGTTCCAGTACCGTTCTTATAGATGCAGAGGGAGCAGGTTGATCCAATATGAAGTCAGAAAGAAAGAAATGTTCTAGCTAGAAATGTTCTCTAGTTCATGTGGGATGACTAGGAGTAAAGCTATGGTATTAGTCCTCCCTAGTGGATGGGTGAGATAGATGACTACAAGAGAAGGGAGAACATAAAAGGAATGGCAAAACTCATAGAATATCTTATGTGTGAAGATAAGACATCTTATGTGTGAAGATAAGACATCTTATGTGTGAAGATAAGAGTATCTTCTGCGTGAAGATGAAAGATAGAAAGAGTATCTTCTGTGCAAAGATAAAGAGAACAAAACTTGTTTAATATGGATTCATGGAGAACCAGTCAGTGATTGTGATTCCAGATGACCAAGTGGATTATATTGATGCCTCATGTTGCCCAGTTGATGATAATTCACAGTTGATGATGTTATCCAGTGGATGTTGTTGCCAAGTTAATGATGTTATCCAGTTGATCTTGTTGTTCAGTTGATGATGATTATCCAGTTGATGATATTGCCCAGATGATATTGTTCAGTTGATGATCACATCTAGTGGTCTGTCAAAAGATAAAGAATATCCTTCTTGCTAAGAGGGAGTGTTGAAATATTGTGTAACTGCAAAGAATATTCTTGTCACCTTTTGTGGATTGATCATGTCGAGAATTGTAATTGACCAAATCTCCTTTTGTGAATTGGTCAAGCCCTAACTGTAATATGCAAATTAAGAAGTCAGCCCCCAGGCAAATTAAAGTGGTTCTAACCACCCAGAAAGACAAGTCGATCGTGCCAGTGAAGAGACACCTCCTTTTAGCGCTTGCCAGTTTGTATAAATAAAGGAAGCCAACCACTCATTTGTTCACTCACTTAGCTCACTCATCTAGTGTGCAAGTATCGAAGGAAGTTGTAGTTACCAATTGCCAGAAGAAGGAAGAGAGAGAGAGAGGTGCATTGCTTGGGAGAGGATATTCTCTAGTCTTTGATTATTTTCTGGTCTAGCATCACGGTAGTTTGTCTCTCGTAGAGAGAGTTATTCTGGTGTTGTACTTGGTTATTGAATCTATATTAAAGAAGTTTTGTTGGGTTTTCTTCCCCTTGAGGGTTTCCCAGGATAAATGCTTGTGTAATCTTGTGATTGTGTTTCTCTCGGTGATCCTATTATGCTATGGTTATCTAGTAAATTGAAAAGAAACCTAATAATAGCTTAAACTTTAACATGATTGTTGACGATTAAAATCGCAACGAAGTTTTGCCCGCAAAGAGTTGCTAAAGCCTATTATTATAAAGCTAAATAATACTAGTAGGTGGGACCCCCTTGTAGATTGGAGATCAGATCTGATTCTTATTTGATGTTGTGCTACTATTCGACACTACTTACATGGTTGATGAGATCTTGTTTTTATTGGCGATGGATTGGGATTATTATGTGTTGGTTCTATGTGCAACAAGTAAATAATGAATAAGGCATGTTATGTTCTTAGCTCTAATTTTATGTTCCAACGGCCTACATTATTCATTGATACCATTGCTATCTATTCTTGGGACACCTGCACAACAGACATGTTAGTAACAAGACATAAAGAACAGTTGGAAAAAGGCAAAAGCAATTTAACAAATGAAAAAGGAAAGGAATCTAACTATGCAAATACACTACAATACATGCATGAAAATTAAAATGATTATGGTTAATCCTAGTTAGCAAGCTAATGGTTATGCGATTTGATTGAGTTATATGAAGTGGTGATTTGTGTTGTGGCATAAGTTTGATATAGGTCGTGCTATTGGTTTTAGTGGGTGATGGTTTCGATACATGGTTTAATTAATTGAGTTAATGGGAAGGTTGTTGGCGTGTACTAAGGAATTAATGGACTGGGAATGTATGTCACCCTTACTCCTTCCACTGGTCACCACCCTAATTGGGCTATTGTTCAACTGTGTTGTTGTGGTTACACTCCGACTTTCAAGCAGAGGGAGAATCGCTCAGCCAACTCGTGTTTTAAGGTGCTTTGATTACAGGTATGTCTTTTTTTTCCATCCATGAGTCTGCTCTAGTTATGAAATAGATATTGGCTCGAATGTATGGGTTTGTGATTTCCCTTAAGTATGGAAACTGTGTAAAATTGTGTTTTTTCTGGAATGAATCGTTGGTGGCTTTCTCTGCGATAATGTCTGAAGTTACAGTGTATTGGGTTGTTCTGAGTATTAGCAGCCATAAAGGCTCTCTGTCATCCTTGCCAGTTTAGTGGAGGGTTTCATTTGGTCTAGACTGGACAACTGCCTTCACGCATTGTATCACCTTACCCAGTCTTAGCTTTTATGGGGTTTTTATTGAGTTTGAAACGCCATGTGTCACTATGCATTATTCACTTGGGTATTGGGGTTACTTCATGCTTCCAATAGTCGCGCAGTGTGTCATATTGCTTCTTCTCGGCTTCGTTTCACCTCAGCATTGTTAGTTGGTTGACTGGGAGAGCCACGAGGGTTATACCATGCATGTGCTAAGTATCATTACAAGGCCAAATGGAGCCTTGCTCCTCTGTTCATGGCCTCCTCTATCATGGGGATTGTCACCCTGTCTGCAAAGACATTTGTGGTATAGCCTGTGCATGCACCATTAGTCTCAGAGGTTCTCACCTGATGTCGGGAGTCAACTCCATGTCTCCCTGTGTTGGTCTACAGGGCCAAACCTTGATTTCTCAAAGCTCATTGTTGATAAAGGAACGCATTATGCCATGCTGGATAGATGATCGATGGTTATGAGTTAGTGAAGCATTGTTGATAATATTCTATTATCAACTCGTCTCTATTGATTATCCTTACAGTGTTTTGCTTATTAGCACTTAGTCACTGCAATTGGTTTTTATGACTGTCTAATTAATAAGTTCAGCATTGAAAGTGGTTGATTGAATATTGGGGTTGATACATAGTCACTATCTTTTGCATTGAAGTTATCAGAATGTTATCTCAACATTAGTTTACAAGTTATTAATGATGTTTCGCTCGTGATGCATCGGTATGTGTGGCGTTCCTACACCATGAATAAATGATTACTGTGACTATGTGTTTTTAATGGCCAAAGGGTTATTGCAACCGGGATGACTATGGAATTTCCATCCACTGTATATGTTATGGTTATTTGATCGCATCTTCAAGGAAGGGTACAAGTTTTTACACAGTATGGTTTTGTTGCAGTTTGATTAATTGAGCGATATTGTTGCTGCCTCCTTGTATTGGATTGATAGTTTGGCACGATAAGTTGAGTTAATGATACTGTGACTGTGTTTTAAAATTGTCAAATGAGAATGTTGCATCATGGTAATTATGGCATGGTTATCCACTGTGCATGCTATGGATATTCTTGGTTGCGCCCCCAGAGATAGTCACAGAATTTTTAAACATGGCTTTGTTGCATTTTGATCGACCTATGTTATGAGATTGGGTATGTTGTTGTTGCCTCGTTGTGTTGGAGAGCCCGACATTTCGAATGTTTAGAGTCAAAGGAAATTGGACCTGTACAGTCATAGAAATACACTTGTGTTTTGTCGAATGGTTGTGTATTGCATGGCGTAGCATGACTTGAAGTGGTGATTTGTTATCGGTGTGTTTAAATGACAAGTCTGGATCTTTGCAAGTTAAATATGGATCATTGTGTTGATTGTCCACCATGTATGTTTAATGAATATCTTGCATTTCAACAGTGATAAACATGGATGTTGTGACAGTATAACCTCATTGCAATTTAATTATTAAATGAATTAAAAGATAGAATCAAGCATGAATTTTATGTCTGTATTTGATGATTGAGGTAATTGGCAGTGGTTGATGGGTTGGCACTAAACAGAGTAAAAGTAATTGGTTGTGTATTCATTTGGAAATTGCTTAAAATGTTAAATGGATAATGAGAAAAGTAGAGCTCCTCTATAGGTTGTTGTGGAATGCATACTATCTTGTTTGGTGGCACTGTGTTTGACATTTGATTACAAGCAGGGAGCAAGTCAATGCACATGATTGCGTGAACTATGCACGGTGATTTTTTTGGGTCTCAGTGGTCATTTGGTTGGTGTGTTTCCTTTTACATAATGGTTTATGGATCACTTAATTAATTTTATGAACAATAATTGCTCTCTTTCCCTACCATTATTTCACTTTCCGCTAATTACAACCCACTTGCCTTCCCACATTCATTTTTCACTCCTTGTTCTAAAATTTAATTACAGTCAAGAGGAATTATGTATTGAAGCAGTTTAGAGTCACATTTTATTGGTTGGATTACAGTGATGTTTTCTTTGGTTTGCATAACAATTGATTGTTGTGGTCTTTGAGCAGTAACTGTGATTCTTTTCCCCCTCATTTTATCATTTTTCTCTAAATACAAGCCCCTCGCATATCTCAGGACCTTTTTTTTTTCACCCCCTGCTCATTGACAACAGTTAAACAATTTATGCGGATTGGATTGCATGAGCCTGATATGTTGCTGAGCCAAAATCTATTTCATATTTTTAAAGAGTTATCATGTATGGTTGTTAAAAGGACTATTTGCTAATCAATCATGCATGCAGGAATGAGTTTTTTCAGCCGAGGTAGCCATAATAGAGGCAACCGAGGGAGAGGTAATTGGAACAGAGGCCCAAGAAGGCCAAGGTTCTCCATACACTTTGATGTTGACTCAGAAGAGTTAGGCCAATTGTTTCGGGCTGGATTTTTCAATTGGATTGGGCAAGGAATGGTCCAACCTAGGCCTGAAAGGCCTCCTTTCCAACCTCCACAAGTCCCTAGTATTCTCGTGCCCCCTCGTGTATCATTGCAACCCGAAGTTCCCAAAAATGACGGATGGAAATAGATTGTCCACCCGACAGTCTCCCAACATCGTGGTTGGCCCAATTTGTCCTTACCTTCTCCCCCGCCTATTAACCCGATTGTCCAAGTTGCACATGTCCACTCATCAGTCCAATCCTCTCATGCTAGAAAAAGGTTGAAAACCGAGGCCCACCATGCCCTTGACAAAGGAAAAGCCATTGTTGCCCCTTCCTCACCCTCTAATGGCTCTGACAAATCCATGTCTTCCGAGATGCATTTGAGGGATGATTGTTCTCACGTGATCAACGAGATTAGGCCTAAAGGCTCAGCGCAGCCAAAGGCAAATTCAGGAAAATCGAAGGGTGATAACAATAATTAAGGAAAGATTGCATCTTAGAGTGGGAAATATGGCTTTTGAGTTTTTATTTGATCTATTGTTGATGACAGTTGACTTCAAAAGTTTTTGGACAGGATGTTTTATTTTTGGATATATGAGTAATATATTTTCTTGAAAATAATTTCAAATATCAATGAGCTAAATTGTCAAATGTTAATATGATGATGGGAGTCACAAGGAAAGTGTTTTGCTTAACTAACTAGTTATGATATGATTGTTATGAGCTAAAGGGAATCACAAGGGGTCCCACCTACTAGTTATTATTTATTTATAACCGTTATTATGATTATTACTTTTCCCCCTAACTAAAAGTTGGTTGAGTCTTTAGTTAACTTAACTAATGAGGTGGTTCAACTACCTCAACCAATTCTGATTTGCTTAAAGGAAAAGGAAAGGGAGGAACAAACGGAGATAGAAGGAGAAGCATACTAAGGTTTGCTCTTTGAGTTTATGTTGAGATAGTTCAGTTTTCATTCATTCCTTAATTTATCACAAGCCTAATTCTCTTTTATGATAGCAGGGTATTATTGTAGACAACAACATTTAGGGTTGAATTACATCATCCAAACACTTGTTTTTCAGAGGTGTTGATCTATCTTTGATAGTCTGTGTAGACTTGTTTGTTTGTGAATTAGTTTTCATGACCGACAAAGGATATTGTGCAGAGTCGAGTGGGAACCAATCTGTGGCAAGCTGATCCAACCTTTAGAGTTCATTTTTGGTTTTCTGTCAGAGTTCCTTTTGTATGTTCTATCAGGGATGTCTAAGTTTGACTTTGGTCTGAAATTTTTGTATGAGATTTTGTAAATAAAATGACTCTTTGGTGAATTGGAATGAAATAAAGGATTGCTTTGTGTCTCATATGTCTTGATTATCATCTTGGTGTCTTACTTTTGTCTTTACACTTGTTTTCAACAACTATTATATTCAGAAAATCATATAAAAATAAATTTTCCAACAAGCTTTTATTTATGAAAAAGACCAGCCTAAGCACTTGTAATTGATACTTGTGAGTTAGGATTTTATTTTTGATGGCTATAAACCTAGGGTGACATTCCCGTCTATTTTGCTTTAGCCAAGCAAAATCTGAAAATGCTTGAGTAAGATCATTTCATATATTTTCCTCAACAATGACAAGGGGGAGAATGTTATCAATGTTGGCGGAATGATTAGGCTCGTAATGTGTAAGTCAGTCGATGGTGATGATTTTCTCTTTGTGGGGGAAAATCATCATACAAAATACAAAAGAGGTTATTGCCTTCATAGCATACATGTAGCTACGTCCGAACAAGATATTGTAATCAAGTGGGGCGTTGATAACTTCAATTTCAATCAAGATGGTTTTGCCCCCAAGTTCTACAGGGACATTTTGGAAGAGCCCTGCAGGGGACAATGGGCGACCGTCGTAATCTCTCAAAGTGATGGAAGATGGTACTAGCTCAGGTGAGTCGAGTTTTTTCCATACTACTTTGGACATGATGCATGTGGATGCCTTCATCGATGATGCACCGATGAACTGTGATGTTTTGGATCGTAACTAGTATCTGGAAAGCTACCAGGGTGGGGAGGCGTGGTTCTTCGCTATCTAGATCAAAGGTGATGAGTCGAGTATCAGTTAGGTCGACTGCCCCCAAGGCGGAAAGCAAGGACTTGTGTTTTGGTGGATAGGTTTGGAGAACCTCCAATACAGACATGGTTGCAGGAGACTGTGCTAAGTCATCGACGAGACTGTAGTTATGTGTTGCCCTAGCATGAGGGTTATGTACATTCCGTTGTAACGACATACGGGTATATGAAGGTTTGGTTCAGTGTTAGGGAGGGGAATCATCAATGGTTGTCTAGTTGTAGCTAGAGCCGCTTATGAGGTGGTTGGGGTAGATTCAGGGGGAATACCGTATTGACGACCGTGTGTTTGCAGAAGAATCTCTTCTTCACTGGTCAGGTTTCTAGGTTGATTGGGACCTGGGTTTTGATATTTCCCCATTTTTGGTGGGGTTGGGATTATCTCTTGTTGGGTATTCATCACACCTTAGTTTGGAATAGGGTTTTGCAAATTAGTCGGAGGTGGTGGTTGCAAATAATGTTGTGGGGCTTGCTGAGGGGTAGGAGGTGCTGGAGAACATTGCGTGTTCATGGATTCTTTCATCCATTTGAAATCGGCAATTTGGGGGCAATGGTGAGTATAATGTCCATACTCACCACATAGAGTGCAAGGGAAGTTAGTTATGAGGTTATTGTTCTTCCCTTGTCGTAGTTGATTGTTATTGTTTCCTCCTTGGGTGTTTTGGTTGCCTTGATTCTTGTTACCCCCAGCGGGATGATTTTTTTGGGGGTTATTTCCTCCTGGTCCCGGGCTGTTATTGTCTCGGTTTTTCCCTTTATTCTTCGCATTATTAGTCTGATGGGTCATATTTTCCGTATTCAATTGTTCAAAAGTATGAACCTGTTGAATAGGAGAGGGTTGAATAAAATTAACGATGGCATGTGGTTGTCCTGGTGGAGGAGCTATCGGCTGGGCAGGATCGAGAAATGGGAAATATGGATTGTTTTGTGGAGACGATCCATATGGCATATAGGAAGTTGAAGCACTTCCACTACTGTTGGGCTTATATGCGAGGGTTGAGGGTGAACTCGTACTTGGTTGAGAGACTGGATACAACATGGGTATCAGTGGGGGTCCACCCAATGGTGGAGGGGTAGCAACAGGATATGACTATTGGTGCGTGGGAGGAAGGTAATAAGACATCCCTCCATATGGTTATGGGTATTTATGTGCCCCATAAGTGGGTGATGGGTGGTCGTAAGGGTTGAGATGGGTCATAGAACCAATCAACCTATCCACAGCGTGGGGCATCCCAGGTTTTTCCTGGCCAAATGGTATGGGTCTGGGTGCATCAAGCAATACTATGTACAAGTAATATGATTGAGCATAGATGAGGTCAAGCTGTTGGGCCTTGTTCATGGCTTCCTCTTATGATTGAGGAAAAGTGGATGCTATATCCTTGGCAATAACAGAAACGAGTGATTTAAGAAACTAATCGAGACGTTGTTCTTTAGTGGTTTCTGCTTTACACAAACTACGTCATCGACGCCATTCGTGGATGTGGTTGGAGATATGGATAACAGTGGTTTGTTTGAAATTAGAGAGAATTTCTAAACCAATATCATGACGAACTGGCAGTTGGAACCAAGTAAAATTGATCCAAGTAAAGTTGAACCTTGGGTATTTGACCCAAGCAAAGTGGAACAGAGTAAAGTTTCCCAAAATAGTAGCACTCATGGGGGTGTGATATGGTTTAGCTGATGAGTTGGAAAGACTAGAGACTCTTCCTAGAATAGGAGGGAGATTCTACAAGCGTCTAGAATGATAGGGATTCGGTGGTTCCCCTATGGTTCTGACTAGCAAAGTGAATGTGTGCAAATGGTGACAAGAGAGAAATAAATGAACAAGAGCTTAGTATATTTTTGACCTTCACAAAATAGTATAACTCACAATTTCATGTAATCAAATGAACATCATACATAAATCAACTGTAAATAAACAAGCATGTGGATAGGTGGATTTTTTCCGCGTGGGGGAACAATAAAACAAATGCTCTTGTCCTAAAATACTCATCGTCCTTCCTCTCTATTCAGCACTATGCCTTCCATAAGCACTCAACAGTGGGGTCTAAAGCCATCGGAAAAGGAACTAGTGAAGATTGAAGTAATCAGTTATAATGAGGGGTAGAGGGTTCATATCCCGAAAGAGCTAGCGATATTTCCCAATAGCCACACGAAATCTGATCAAGGTGTGATTGAAGCCCACAACCGCCAATTGGGTGGATATCCTAAGTTTGGCCACTAAGTACCTCGGTCAAAGTGAGACATTTAGATTTTCGGCCTCAGAAATGGGTCACAGGCTAGATTCCCTCACAAGAGTTGGGTGACTCAAGAAGGGATAAGTAGAACAACCGGACCTCTGCCTTCGACCCTTCATGGGTATATCCTTGCCTTATGGTGTAGGAACACTTGACCTAGAGGATTTAAAAGATCCCTATTCTCAACTTCTAATGTTTCAAAATGTGAGAACCTGATAATGAGGGGTTATTTGGATGCCTACCCTTTAGATCCTACCTAGACTAAAAAATATATTTTGGCACCTCCTGTGGAGGAAAATTTAGTGTGTTCTTATAAAAAATTTATATGTGGTGGGCAAATAGATTGGGGTCATGGACCAACCTCATTTGAATTAAATTGGTGTGGATAATTTCCAAAGAAGTGGTCGGATCTTTCGAAATTCTTTTGAAGAAAGCCTACTTCGACCTCCACTATTCTACTAGAAATTATGTGTGTGAGGAGTGGCTTTGTGTTCAAGTAAGTGAAAAGTGTGCAAAGGTTTTAATAAGTTAAGTGTGATATTGCAACATGTGGACTTCATGTGGTGCTTACAAATCTTCTTGCCTAGCTTACTACGTGTCTTTGGTACAACCTTGCGGAATATTTAAAGCCCTAAAGAAGTAGCAATGTGGACATACGAGTCCTTACAAATCCTTTAAACTCCCTAGAATTTTGTCTATACTAAGAAATATTTTGAAACTATCCTAGAATTGTAGACATGTGGGCATGTATGGGTCCGTTACTTGATCATTTAAACTTTCCTAGAGTGTTGTCTAAACTAAGAAAGCATTTAGAAACTATCCTAAGATTGTCCACATGTGGGCATGTATGGGCCCTTACAAAGATTTAAGATGATTTCCAAAACTAAGAGGAACCCTAGGGGTGCCTTGTCCTTTCCTAAATGATTTGTTAACGGAGATGAAATTTCCGTTCAACCACCTTTTATGATTCGCGAGATCACACTAGGGTGTGGGGGAAGAGCATACTTGAGGGTTAAAATTGATTTCTAGTCCCAAATTAATTGTGTTTGAACACACAATAACTTCAACTCAAAATTTTAAATGGAAAATGAGCCATCCATGTGGCAACAAAGCAAAAGAGAAGAATAGTGATTATTTTTACCCCTACGTTCTTATGTTATCTAACCTTTCTTGTGAGAAAGGACTCTAAGTGAAGTGTAGTCGCTTTAAAAAGTGCGGGAAAATAAAAATCTGAAGGTTAGGCGACCTCTGTTGGAGTTACTTCACACACACCTGTTGGAGTTACTTCACACACCTAGGATTTCTTTTTCCTAAGGTTTTTATTTGTTTATTAGTCATTATCCAGTCTCCTGTATTTTGGGAGAGAATATTCCACCTGGAGAATATTCTCTTTCAATTCACACTTCAGTTTGACTAGTTGAGTTGAGTTTAGATGTTGCATTGGGATCATCACCATGCTAATTCAACCTTGCCTTGGTATCATCACAAAAGTGGCGCATTAGCCTTGATTCCTTGAGTTAACTCCTCACTACTTTTTGTTCATTCAGTTAACTGAAGACTAGTTGACTAGTTAACTCAACTAAGTGGCAGTTTACTTCCGTAACTACCTAAGAGACTAGAATAGGTGGCAGTTCACTCCCGTAACTATTGGTGTGTGTCCAGATCACTCTAGACCACCACTATGGCGACTTGGTTCACCTCAAGTCGAACTCATTGAGTTATACAGAGTATATTATGTGTAAATTATTCATTATTCATAACGGTTAATGAGAATTCTTTCCATTCTTTCTCTCCTTCTGCTTCTTTTTCCAATTCTCTCTGAAAATGTGTGTATCATTGTTTAGCTAGATATATTTTGTGCAGGTCAACACATTTACATGGTATCAGAGCCGACAGACTTCTAAGCAAAAGCTACACCAAAAAAATTTGCAGGTACAAAAGATTGAAGATAACAGAAAGATGGAATTCCAAAAAGAATTCATTCTTACACCTTACAACTATTTTGCATGGAAGGAGAAAATAGCCATACATCTCTGATCCAGAGGATTGTATAGGTTAACCATGAATACAGAGACAGAGTCGACATCAGCCATAGAAAAATCCTAGTACTTAAATCGCATGGCTGAGGCACTCGGAACAATTTGCAGTCTTATTTCTCCCGATCTCCTTTTTCATATATTTTCCTGTAAGACTCCCAATGAATCCTGGACCATCTTCGAAGGGCTCTTTGGAAAATAGGATGAGATGAGGGGACACATTCTGGAGGTGGAGCTGCTCACATTGGATCCAAAAAGCTTTGAGAATATCCAAGATTTCTTTACAAAATTCAAGGATTTACTGTCGCAACTCAAAGCTTGCGGGGTTGATAAATCAAAGGAGGAGAAACAAATGGTTCTCACCATTCTCTCCAAGTTTGGACCTGAATTCTCTGTGTTCGTATCCACATTCCATACTATCAGATTCGCCTCTGGAGCCACCTGGAAGATGCCTTTTCTTGAGGACTTTATCGAATCCCTAACACAAGAGCAAACCAAGCTCATCAACATGGGCGCAATCAAAGGCCCAAGGGCACATGCACTCACTGTGCATGATGGCAGCCACAAATATCAGAAATCTAAAGATAAATATAACCAGAAATCTCATGCACATACAAAGAAGGAAGGGTACACAAAACCCTTCACCGATGCCTCTGGATCCAAAGGAGAAAAGGGAAGAAAAGGAGAGAAATGCACATACTGTCACAAAGGATTCCATTCGGAATCCACATGCATGCAAAAACAAATAGATCTAATGTCTTAGATACTTTAGAAAAATAACCTTGGAGATCGAATCCCCAAGGGTGCAAAGAAGAAGAAGCCAGAAGATTTGAATTCCAGGAAAGGCAATTCTAGCCATGCCTTGATTGCAATCAACTCCTCTCCTGATGCTTGGATCGTAGATTTAGGAGCATCACATCACATGGCTGCCTCAGAAGAAGTCTATTCTTCTTTGGATGCATGCAAAGGTCCTCCTATTTTGATGGGGGACAACGCTTCTGTCGAAGTCACCGGCAAAGGAAGGATTGAACTCACCAATGGAAGCTTCGAGAACGTGTTGCATGTTCCCAAGATTTCTATCAACCTTCTCTCCATGTATCAGATGACGAATTCTGGCACCAGAAAGAAAGTCGTATTCACACCAAATTTCGTGGACATATACGACATGCAAACCAACTCCAGGGTTGCTACCGGTGAGGTAAATCATCAGTCTAGATTGTATACATTTTCTGAATTCATTGAACCTGATTCTGCTTTACTGCTTACTCATGTTGATGAAAGTAGTAGGATATGGCATGAAAGGTTTGGACATTTGAATTTTAGATACATGCAATAGCTTAGCAAGCACAGATTAGTTGATGGTCTACTACACATCCTCTTCTCCAAGGGAGTATGTGAGGGATGTGTTCTCGGAAAACACCCTCAAGAGAAATTCGTCAAAGGAAAGTCTCAGCGAGCTTTCGCGCCTTTAGATTTGATCCACGGTGACCTCATGGGTCATTTTCCACATCCATTGATCAACAAAGTGAGGTTTGTTCTCATTTTTGTTGATGATTTCTCACGTTTTACTTGATCTACTTTCTCAGGCAAAAATCTGAGGTCTTTCAACACCTCAAAGATTTCAAAGTTTTGGTTGAGACACAATCCGGAAAGAAGCTCAAAGTCCTCCGAACTGATAACGGGGGAGAGTATGTGAATCGTGAGATTCATAATCTTTGCCATGAGGCAGGGATTCAGTTGCAGCATACAATTCCCTACACTCCGTAACAAAACGGAGTTGCTGAGCGGAAAAACAGATCTCTAAAGGAGATGGCATCTTGCATGTTGTATGCAAAGTCACTACCATAGAGACTATGGACCGAAGAAATTAAATGTGCAACATACATCCAAAACAGATCTCCTCATAGATCTGTCAAGGATAAGACCCACTACGAGGCTTGGAGCGGCCTCAAACCGGAAGTGGCTCACTTTCGCATTTTTGGTTCGGATGGGCCCGGATTCCCTCTAAAAAGAGGAAGACAGTTGATCCATAGAGCATTGAGTGCATTTTTGTTGGATACCCCAACGGTGTGAAGGGATATCGGCTTATTGATATTTCCTCGGACCGACTCATCATTGAGCATAGTGTCCAATTCGAGGAAAGTGTCTCGCATGTACCTCAACAGTCGCATGCAGACACCTTCACTCTTCCACCTGTCCAAGATGATGAGCATGCACACGCTGACTCTTCTTCAGATGAGAGTTCTAATTCATAGGACTCAGATGATTGAAATTCAGAGTCAGTACAGTCAGATGCAGAGTCAGAGCATCCAGATGCAGTTGCAGAGCCAAAGCAGAGGCCCAAGTGGGCACAGACTACTCTTCAAGATGTAGGGGATATCGTTGGTGATCCAGCTGATACTAGGAGGACTCGATTTGATTTCGAGGAGCCTCCTATTGCACTCACTACCACTGAACCATTTTCTTCCAGGCATCTTTTCTTGGTTCAGTCTTTAAATCCACAATCTTATGGCGAGGCTGCTGGAAATCCCTTTTGCGAATCCGCCATGCAGGAGGAGTACAACTCCCTCCTCAAGAACCAGACTTGGGATCTGGTTCCCCTTCCTTCTGGGAGGAAACTTGTCAGATGTAGATGGGTCTACAGGACCAAGAGTGCAACTGATGGAAAGATCAGTAGATACAAATCCAGGCTTGTCGCCAAAGGCTTTTAGTAGGTTCACGGTATTGATTATGATGAGACCTTCGCTCCAGTAGCAAAGATGGATTCCATATGATTGACACTTTCCATTGCAGCAGCCAAGGGATGGGAAGTCCATCAGATGGATGTGAAGAATGCATTTCTTCACGGTGATCTCTCTGAGGAGATCTACATGGAGCAGCCCCAGGGATTTATGCAGGACTCATCTTTGGTCTGTCGACTGAAGAAGTCACTTTATGGCCTCAAGCAATCTCCAAGGGCATGGTATGCCAAGATGGACTCCTACCTGTTGTCACATAACTTTTTACGTTGTAAATCAGACCCAAATGTATACATGCTCAGGACGACTGATTCACTTCTACTTTTAGTTCTGTATGTCGATGATTTGTTGATCACCGGTTACTCGACTTCAGTGATTGCTGCAGTCAAGAGCATTCTTCATGAAGGGTTTTTTTATGACGGACATGGGTTCACTACACTTCTTCCTTGGACTTGAGATCAGTCAGGATGCATCAGGCATCAAACTGTCTCAACCCAAGTATGCATGAGATCTCCCTGAGAGATTTCACATGACAGACTGCAAGTCTGCTCCAACTCCTTTCCTATCAGGAGTCAAACTTGAGGATGGCGGGGAGACTCCACTAGTTGACAACACACTATACAGACAACTAGTTGGGAGCTTGTTGTATCTCACACACTCCAGACCAGACCTCTCATATGCAGTTGGCGCAGTTTCCAGGTTCATGCAGGAGCCGCATGAGCTACATTGGAAAGCTGCAAAGCGTATCCTTCGATACGTATAGGGCACCATCACCTTTTGGATTCATTATGCAACATACTCTACATTATATCTCATTGGGTTTACTGATTCCGATTGGGCTAGTGATAGCATTGATCGCAAGTCCACATCTGGTTACTCACTCAGTCTTGGTTCTAGGCCTATCTGTTGGTCGAGAAAGAAGCAAGTTTCCATTGCTCTATCTTTAGCCGAGGCAGAGTATAGAGGGGTAGTTAACATAACCATTTAAGCTATGTGGCTACAACATTTTCTCATTGAGTTGGGCATTCAGTTTCATCGGTCGATCGTCATCTGGTGTGACAACCAGAGCACTCTGAAGTTCTGCAGAGATCCAGTTCAGAGGCAGCGGACGAAGCACATCGAGATCCACATGCACTACATCTGGGACTTAGTACACGAGAGGATCATCGACTTACAATTCTGTCCTTCAATAGAACAGATGGCAGACATTTTCACCAAGACCTTCACTGAGCAGAAATTCCATTCTCTGCGAGGTCGTCTTGGAGTGAAGGACACAGTTGCCTAGCAACTGTAGTTCTTCTTTTTACATACATTGTACCTTGAGGGGGGGGGTTTCCCATGAGGTTTTCCCTCTTTCCTCACTTTATTTTCAGTGTATCTTTTGTACTTGGGTACCTAACATGGCCTCGTTGTCGGGACCCAATCTTTATTTTCACCATAGTGATGTTTAGGGGAGGTGTTGGAGTTACTTCACACACACCTGTTGGAGTTACTTCACACACACCTAGGATTTTTTTTTCCTAAGGTTTTTATTTGTTTATTAGTCATAATTAGTCATTATCCAGTCTCCTATATTTTAGGAGAGAATATTCCACCTGGAGAATATTCTCTTTCAGTTCACACTTCAGTTTGACTAGTTGAGTTGAGTTTAGATGTTGCATTGGGATCATCACCATGCAACATTGGGATCATCACCAGGCTAATTCGACCTTGCCTTGGTATCATCACCAAAGTGGTGCATTAGCCTTGATTCCTTGAGTTAACTCCTCACTACTTTATGTTCAATCAGTTAACTGAAGACTAGTTGACTAGTTAACTCAACTAGGTGGCAGTTTACTGCAGTAACTGCCTGAGAGACTAGAATAGGTAGCAGTTCACTCCCATAACTGCTGGTGTGTGTCCAGATCACTCTAGACCACCACTATGGCGACTTGGTTCACCTCAATTCGAACTCATTGAGTTATACAAAGTATATCATGTGTAAATTATTCATTATTCATAATAGTTAATGAGAATTCTTTCCATTCTTTCTCTCCTTCTTCTTCTTTTTCCAATTCTCTCTGCAAATGTGTGTTTCATTGTTTAGATAGATCTATTATGTGCAGGTCAACACATTTACAATCAAACCATTCATAAAAACCCTTACAATTTGAGAAAATTGAACTTATGTGCGGGCTACAGTTCTAACAGGTGTGTAGAGTGCCCAAAGTGCGCATTTGTGGGCCTTAAAAGTTGTGCACTTCCTGTCACACATCAGGGAAGAAATTTCCAAGTGAAATACTCCTTCCTTGGCTCTGAATTTTGACTTTAGCAGGTTGGGCTAGGTCGGTTTTGGTACTTGCATGTCAAAATAATAAAAAAGAAGTGCTCTCAAGACTTAAATAGGGACGAATTTGATATCGATCCCCAGTATGGTCGCCAATATGTTGTGTTGGTTTTGTCACATGGGTGAGAAAAAAAACAACACTTGCGTGCTTAGTTAAGCCAGCTAAACAAGACAAAAGTTTGTGATCTGATTAGATAACCAAATACACATGAAACAAAAGAAATAAAACTAAAAACAACTAAGAAATAAATGAAGAACTAGAACCATGAAAATAAAAAAACGACCAACATATAACTACTAATGGATCAATATATTGAAAGGCTAAACACCGTAGAGAAAGGCAGGGACTTATGAGTCAACTCTTCCTCCTTGGGAGGGCTCTTTTGTTCCCTAATAGAGAGCTCTTCTCTTCATACAATGGAAAATGACAAATGGTGAAGAAATACAATGTCAATTCCTTCAATAGGTGAGTGGAATGGCCCTTGCAATGGTGCTTGAATGATTCAATGAGATAAGAAGATTCTCAAAGAAGAATTCTTGTAGCATAACAATACCTTGAAGTTCTTATTTTTCTAGCACACCCATGGCACATATTTATAGCATCCCTTCATGGCAAGATATAATTAGTTGATAGTGTGAACAACGGGCCTTTTAGGGCACTTCCTAGCCCTTGACCAACCTCCAAGCTAGATTTTTCTCAGATATGAGTGTCAAATCATGTTGGGGGTCAGAATAGAAGTGGTTGAGGGGCCGACAATATTCATAAATGCATCGTTCATGGAAGTGTGCGGATTTTCTCATAGACAGTCGTCCATCTTGCGCACAGTGCGCACTGAGGGTTGTGTTACCATCCGCATTCTACGCATTGTGCGCGCGCTTCCTTTGGTGGATTTGCGCACTTTGATTTTTGGACCAAGTATATACTTTTTTTCCTTTTGATGGATTTTGGTGTTGTAGGTGCACTAATTGTTGTTGGAATTAATGTCTTTCTTCAACCATTTGTGTGCAATGTTGCGAACTATTTTTCAATGATAACACTCGGTGTTGATCATGGCGTTGCTTGTACTTGGCATTGGAATTCTGCAAAATATCTTGAACCCATTGGCTAATGTGTTGGATTCATTCAAAGAACCGGATGGCTTTGTTGGCTTCGATTTGCGCATGCGATGATTCTTCCTGTGTGGACGCAAGGGATAGTGCAACATCCATGGCACCAAATGGTTGAAATCCCAACCCCACCTAAGAGGGGTTGTGGTCAGTTGAGCTATGTATGGCTTTGTTGTAACTGTGCTTAACATAGGGAAGACTCTCATCCCATGTACATGGATTCCTGGAATTATACATGTGCGAGATACGCACGATCATTCGGTTTACTACTTCGGTTTGGCCATCCGTTTGGGGGTGGAAGGTTGTGGATTTGGTGAGCTTTTTGTCCAACCGTGACCAAAGGCTCAACCAAAATTTGTTGAGGAACTGGTTGTCCCGATCGGATATGATGGTTTGTGGTATCCCAAAAATGTACCCACACTCGATCGAAGAAGAGCTTGGCAATAGCCTTTGTTGTGATGCTCTTCTTGCAGGTGACCAAAGTCACCATCTTGGAAAATCGATCAACCACCCTAAAAACATAGTCATTTCCCTGCTTCGTGGAAGGAAGTCCCAACATGTAGTCCATGGAGATGGATTCCCATGGCCTTTCAAGAGTAGGCAAAGGGGTGTACATGCCTTGTTTCGTAATGGCTATTTTGGAAATGGTGTAGGCCGTGTAAGATCTGATATACTTGTTGACATCCTGACAGAGTTTCGACCAATAGAAATGTTAATGAAACATTGTTACTGTCTTTTATACGCTGAAGTTTCCTGCCTCTTGACTGTAGTGAGCTTCCCAAATCAGCTTTGCTTGCTCGCTTGATGGAACGTAGAGATGGACCATATGGCACAAAAACTTGTCCTATAGATGAAAATTAGTGACAACTATGTTTGTGCCTAGCCTCTCGTAGGTAGTGGTGAAGTCGGGATCCCGCTCATAGAGTTGGGGCCATTCAGAGGTCTCATGTCCGTAGTAGTGTAGCACTGTGGTTAGTGTGGTAACTGGAGGTCGGCTGAGGAAGTCAGTGACACGCTTGGTGCTCCCCGTATTATACTTGATGTTGAGATGGAACTATTTCAAGTATATGGACCACTTCTGATGGCGATCATTATGAAATTTGACTTGTGTATGTATGAACTACAGAGGCTAATGATCAGTGTGGATGATTGTCTCCTTCCCGAGAATGTAATGCCTCCACTGGCAGTAGGCTTATACAATGGAGTAAATTTCTTTGTCGTAAGTGGGGTACTTAAGAATAATATCTGATAGTGTCTCACTATGATAGTCCACGGGATGTCCGTGTTGAGTGAGAACTGCACCCACAACATAGTCTGAAGCATCTTTCTCAATCTCAAAAGGTTGTTGTAGGTCGGTTAATGAGAGCATCGAGGTTGAGCACAAGTGTTGCTTCAAATCATCGAACGCTTTCTGTTGCGACTAGCCCCACACGAATTTTACCTTTCCACCGCCCCTGGTCATTTGGATAAGGGCCCATGCAATGTGGGAGAATCATAACACGAACGTGCGATAGAAATTGGCAAGGCCTAAGAAGATTCAAAGCTCAGTGAGTGTGGCCAAGGTTGTCCAGTCATGGATGACCTGGATCTTGGTTGGATCGACATGCACCCCATGATCATCAAGAATGTAGCCTAGGTACTGGACCATGTTCATGTCGAAGGAGCATTTTTCTAAATTTTCATATAGCTTTTGTTGCCGCAGAGTGTGCAAAAACCGTTGAATGTGTTGTAAGTGTTCCGCCCAATTCTTTTTGAAGATGAGGATGTCATCCAAATACACGACCACAAAAGAATTGGTAAAAGGCCGCAAGATATTGTCCATCATCCTTATGAAAGTTGTTGGGGAATTTTTCAAGCCAAAGGGCATGACCAACCGATAAAAATTACCTTCTTTGGACTTGAAGGAAATGTTCCATACATCGTTCTGCTCTATTGGGACCTAGTGGTAGTTGGAATTTAGATCAATCTTGCTGAAGTATTTGGACCCCTTGAGCTGGTAAAGGAGATCGTCAATTCAGGGAGTTGGGTATTTGTTCATGACAGTGATATTATTAGGGCTCGGTAATCAATGAAGAGTTTCCATGACCCATCTTTCTTCTGCACAAGCACGATTGGGCTTCCATAAGGTGACGAGTTTGGGTGGATGTGCCCCTTTTCGAGCAGCTCTTGGATCTGGCGCTTGATTTCCTCATTTTCTAACAGAGAGCGGTGATAGACTGGCCCATTGGGTAGTGGTGCGTCGGGGGTCAGATCAATTGAGTGCTTTAATTTCTTGTTCAACCACTTTGACTATTCAACCTTCTTGTTAAAACTACTTTACCCATAATTAATTTCTTGTTGCAACCACTTTGACTAGCAAACTTTTTGTTACAACTACTTTACCCATAATTAATTTCTTGTTATAAGCACTTTATTATTTAATTAATTTCTCCTTGCAACCACTTTGACTATGAATCTTCTTGATGACTTTCTAGGAGCTTCTAGAATAATTGACTTCTTATTGACCTTCTTAGATGCTTCTAGAATACTCTAAAGGGTTCTCCAAATTCTCAAGGTCGTATCTCACTAACCATGAGGAACCACATGACGTACCACATATCACCGGAAACTAAACGACATGTACTATCCATCTAGAATAGTCTTGCCTGCATATTCATCGATATTTATGCCTTTATACATCAAACAAACTTGGGTCTCTTACCCATACCTCTGGAGCTACCAAAATGTGCTACCGAACATACTCAAGGGTTGACATCAATGAAAACCAAATTTACATCAATCTAAACCAATTGTCTGAAAATAAATGTGCAGAGGGACAACGTACAGGGAAGAGCTCACCCGAAACTTTAAGGCAACATTTAATTTTGAAGTTGAGTCACCTTTAGTAGATGCAGCTTCACAAGTCATTAACGGTAAAAAAATTATGGAAGAAGGTCAAGTAGAAACAATACCTACATGCAGTGCGCACAGAGAGTCTGCAACAATCCATGATCTCTTAGAATGTTATAATGTTACCGAGGAAGACCAATCAGAAGAAGACCCAAGAAATGTGCAAGTGCCAAAGACTGAAGGGGAGCGCGACGTAGTAGGTCCCACACTTGAATACGATGAATATGTGAAGCCCTTAAGAGTGTGAAAAGTGAATGTTGGCATGAAGGAGAAGCCAAAGTTTTCAAACATTGGTGATTACTGGAACGATGAGACTATGGAAAAGATTGCAGACCTATTGTGCAAGTATCGGGATCGCTTTCCGACAACCTTTTTAGAGATGAAGGGAATAGTTGCAGAATTGGGCGAGATGAAGATCCCTTTAAAACCAGATGCTAAGCCAATAATAAAAAGACCTTATAGATTGAATCTGAAGTACAAGGAAAAAGCGAAAGCAAAGCTTGACAGAATGATAGAAGCTGGTATAATTAAACCCGTCGCAGAGTCTGAATTGATAAGTCCAATGTTGGTTCAAGATAAGAAAACAGGGGGTATTAGAATTTGTGTAGACCTAAGAAAGTTGAATGATGCCTATTTGCATGACCCATTTCTGACCCCCTTTACAGATGAAGTATTAGAAAATGTAGGAGGGCAAGAGGCCTACTCATTCACTGATGGATTTTTAAGATACCATCGAATAAATATTGCATCAGAAGATAGACATAAGATGACATTTTCAACAGAGTGGGGAAGCTACCGGTACACAATAATGTCATTTGGGTTAAAGAATGCACATGTTGTGCTTTCTAGAGTAGTTGTCATAGCCTTTAAGGAGTTTATTCATAAGTTTCTTGAAGTGTACTTAGATGATTGGATTGTTTTTAGCCTATTGAAAGATCACATAAAAACTCTAAGGTCGATGCTTGATAGATGTAGACAATATCATATTTCATTACATTTGAATAAATGTATTTTTTGCGCACCGTTTGGGATATTGTTAGGTCATGTGGTGTGCAAGTAGGGTTTGTTAGTTGATCCTGCAAAGATAGCAGTAATTGTTAATTTTCCACCACCTGAATCAGTGAGACGGTTGAGAACAACTTTGGGGCATACCAGATATTACAGGAAATGTATTAAAGGTTATGCACATATTACAGCTCCAATGGAGAAGTTGCTAAAGAAAGAAGCTAAGTTTCAGTGGAACGAATACTGTCATAAGGGATTGGACGTATTGAAACAGAAGTTAGTAACTACGCCCATTATGGTGTTCCTGTATTGGCAAAAAGAATTTCATGTTCATGTGGACGCATCGTTGATAGCGCTCGGTGAAGTGTTATCCCAGCCAGCAGAGGGAGAGTTATATCATCCAATTTCTTTCGCTAGAAAGAAGTTGTCGACTATTGAGAAGAATTACACGATGACAGAAAGGGAAGGCTTGACAATGGTGTATGTCTTGCAGAAGTTCATACACTATTTGTTGGGGTCCCATTTCAAGATGTATACATACCACTCTACACTTGGATATCAAGTGAACAAGTCAGTGTTGGGGGGGGAGAATCTGCAGATGGTTATTGTTGTTCCAAGAGTATGATTTCGAAGTTATTGTGAAGCCAAGGAAACTGACTGCAGGACTAGACCATTTGTTGTGGATACTAACAGGAGAAGACGCAGGGAACCTAGATGATAGTTTACCAAATGCACATTTATTCTCAGTTCAAATGGTAGAGGACCATTTTGCAAGAATTGTCCAATATTTGAGCATAGAAGTGGTCCCATCCGATATGACAATAGCACAAAAGAAGCATCCAGTGGTTAAAGCAGTAGATTATTAGTTGATTGTAGAAAATTTATACAAGTTGGGTGTCAATGGGATATTGAGATGATGTGTGCTAGAGCATGAGAGACCAATGATCCATATAGAGATGTGTGATGTAATTACAGGAGGTCATTATACAGGAAAGGCTACAACACATAATATATTACACGTAGGGCTATGGTGGCCCACCCTCCATAAATACACGAAGGAATATTTTTAGAGTTTCTTGTCGTGAAGGGAGGACATGCCTTTGAATCTGCAAGTTACCTTGCAGGCGTTTGAAAAATGGGTAGTGGATTTTGTCAGATCGATTAATCTGCCAACGAGGAGAACAAGATCCAGGTACATAATTACCACGATAGACTACTTGACAAGATGGGAAGAGGTAGAACCAGTTACAGGTTGCAGCATAGAGACAATTGCATGATCCTTATTCGAGAACATAGTTACAAGGTTTGAATGTCCTAAAGTTATGATAAGCGACCGGGGGACTCACTTTTTGAGCAATACAATTGAAACATTAACAAAAGAGCTCAAGATTCAAAATCAGAAGAGCACTCCATATCACCTGCAAACTAATGGAACTGTGAAGGCCTTCAATAAGATATTGGAGAATGCATTGACCAGGGTGTGCAACGTAGGATGAATGACTAGGATTTAAGGATCCCTGTAGTGCTTTGGGATTATAAAACTACATGCAAGAAGTTGACAAGAAAAACACCCTTTAGATTAGCATATGGTCAGGAAGTAGTCATGCCCTTGGAGTTTCTTGTACCAAGTATGTGCATTGTTGTGATGACAAACCTTATGGATCCTGACGCAGTAGAAGAAATACTATCACGGTTACTAGTGTTAGAGGAAGATTGATTTATTGAAGGGTTCCATCAGCAAGTACATAAGGCACGTGAAAAGGCATGGAATGATAGACACATCAAGCAGAAGAAGTTCCAGACTATAGATCTAGTAATGATCTATGACAGTAAGTTCTTATAGCACCCAGGAAATTTCAGGACGCACTGGATAGGGCCATATGTGATCATACATGTGACTGACACAGGTGATGTTCAATTAGAAGAGTTGGATGGACAAGCCATGGAAGTACTAGTGAATGGGAGTCGACTGAAACTATACAAGGACAAATGTCCTTTGGTGCACTAGGGGAGATGCGTAGACTACCTTGTATTATAATGTACTATAGCAAGAAAAGTCAATAAAAGAAATAAAAAGCAAGTAAAACAGGAAAATGTACGAAAATGGCTTAGGAAAGGAGTTGAAGGTTGAGAAGCCAAGAAGTTAAGGTTAGCAGGTAAAGAGGAAAAACAGGAAACTGTTGTAGACAAGAAAGAAGAAGGAATAAGAACACACAGATGAAGGAAGCAAATTTTTGCAAAGAAAAGAGACCGCATAGAGGGAAGAAATTGCAAAGATGACAACTAAGAGAAATTAAGACAATCCATGACAGAACGTGCAATAAAGAGATACAGTGATGGCGAAGTAGTGGCACCGCGTAATAATAAATGTAGAATGGATAGAAGATATTGAAAGATTGCAGAATCAAATGAATAATTCACCAAAGATACGGAGTAATGGAGCATTAAAGCATGTAATGAATGCCAACCACTAGTGGATTAGATGGAAAGTTTAGGCACGCAGGAAATCTATAGCTCGCAATGCAGTATAAAATCACTCAAAGAGCCAACGAGGGAAGATTATTGTCAATTAGATTTTTCATACATAGCCAAGTTTCAGAGTTGAAGATACATAGCCAAACTTCGGAACAGATTTACAGAGCACCAATCGCAGAAGAAGATGGCATCACCAAAACCAGCAAGAGCATCAACATCAGTATCGAAGAAACCACATGGTCAACTTGCAATGCCACCAGTAGTAGAAGAGACACGAGAGGCATCGTCCTCAATAGAAAGATTCCTCGGGGATTATATCCCACCAAGAAATCCATTCGTGAAGCATGTCAACTTAAAGAAGGATGCAAAGTACCTGTTAGTGGAGCCACTAATTCCAGAGGGAGTCATTGTGGAAGGGGATATGTTAGGTATGATACTAGCTCTAAAATATGATGATTGCGACATCAAAGTTGAAAATAAGTTTCCAGAGCTACTACCCAACAAGTTTTTGATCAAGTCCATTAGTTTTGAGACTCATATGATATCCATCGAGTTGCGGGCATGGGCTAGGGGGTTGCAAAAAGAAGGACTTCTAAGCCTGTTCAATATACCACATTTTGGATGGAGCAAGGAGATCAATGCATGTGTAAAATTGTTGTTAATTTGTGTGCACAGGGGATACATGTGGCTTGATAGGCCAGTGTCCATTGATACCGATTTAATAATGCATATTATGTTAGAATAATAGGTGTGCTCATTTCACCATACACAATATAGAAATATTTTCACCCGACCATAGACACAAAGACCACCCCCGAGCACCTTAAAATTGATAGAAAAAATAATTCATGAAGCAAACCCTAGAAACAAAAGCCAACCAAGATAGCGTACCTCTCTCCAAGGCTAGCATACTAAGCAGAAAGTCCAACCATAACCAAATACCAAGTCACCACTGCAACAGCTGCAACTCTCCTCCAGTCATGCACACCACTTGTCCTTATGCAATTGTGAGAGTGAGTGTGACAAATGAGCTCTAACACCCTCTTATTTATAGTCCTCCAAGTGACCTAATTGGGCCAACTTCTACTTCTGGAGGATAATAATTTAATATAAAGTATTATCTTGAGTCGACTTGTCTTCTAAGGTTATTTCCTAACCTTCTAGGGCTTCACTTGCTTCCTGAAATATTCTAGACTCGTCAAAGGTTACACGTAGAGGTTAATACCTCCCGTAGATACTGTAATATCAACACTCCCTCCTAACTAGCTAGGTATTAAAGGCAATAGTCTTGAGCACAAACAGACCATTCAACCAGTAGCATCATCATAGTCACACAGGCTATCTCATGATAAAATCACGAGCACCATCAAGAATATCCAACTAGATAGTATCTATGGCATTCAGAACAATGCCATCCAATAGAACACAACTGTGTCTATTCATATTAGTATACAACTACTATCCAATGGTACACATCATTCCTAGTAGCACACATATACTAACTAGTGACACATAATCACTGCCAGTGGATCACATCCACCACAATAGCATACAACTATTGTCCAGCGACATACAATCTCCACAACAATCATATAATTTCATATCAACAATGTCATGATACTAACTCAATCATCTAGGCCAATCTTCCACTCACATATGTGAGATCTAGATGAGCATCTTCCCTCGAAAAGTTAAACATCATCCATGGGATGTCTGGACTATTCTTCTGAAGCATAGAAGAATAATTGTCCCTGATTTCTGAACCTGAACCATTCAACCTAATTGGGCCATTCTTTCGGCATGATTCACAGTGCAACCTAGAGAGAATGAGTCTACTCTAGGGAATGATTGTCCTTGATTGTTGAACTTGGACCATCCAACCTAATTGGGCCATTCTTCCGACATGATTCATGGTGCAACCTGGAGAGAATGAGTCTGCCCTAGGGAATGACTGTCCAGACCATTTCTTATGGAAATGACTATCCTACACCAACCTCCTACATCAAAACATTCTTTGAAACTACTCACAACTGTGAAATTCGAAAGAATGACTGCCCGAAGAAGCAAATCATTCTTCTTGACCACTTCTCAGAGTGACTGCCAAGGATAATAATTGTCCTAGACCATTCCCCCACACTAGCCACAAGGGGAATCATTGTCTATGGCACATCAACAATCTATCAGACCATGATTGTTCATTCTAGACCATTTTCTGAATTGGAAAATGACTTTCCATCAAAAATCTTGGACCACTTTCCGGACTGGAAAGTGACTTCCCAACCTGGACCATTTTCCAAACTGAAAAATGACTTTCCATCAAGAATCTTGGACCATTTTCTGGGCTAGAAAGTGACTGCCCAACCTACACCATTTTCTAAACTGGAAAATGACTGTCCATATATCAATAACATATCAGTGCTCCCTCCCATCCTGGGGAGTAATCACTTCCCTTTCCAATAAGGAAGTCATCTCCATGAGTCCTGGTTTGTCCCTTAAGTATGCAAAATTTTCATCTTAGACAGAGGCTTTACCAAAATATATGTTATCTACTCATCAGTAAGGATATACTGGAGAATTACTTCTCCCTTATGGACTTTATCACGCAGAAAATAATGCTTGATATCGATGTGCTTCGACCTGTCATGGAATATTGGGTTCTCTAAGAGCTTTACACATCTCTGGTTATCATATTATATCACGGTCAAATCCAACACTTGATCAAACAATCCAAAAATCCACTTACAAAGCCACACTTCTTTTGTACAAGCATCACAAGCTGCAATATATTCTGCTTATGTAGTGATGAGTGCAACGGGCTTCTGTTTCCTGCTAGCCCATGATATCGTGACAAAGAACAAACTGAAACATATCCAATAAGTACTTTTTTTTTATTTACACTCCCTGCCCAATATAAATCGATAAGTCCATGTAGTTGTCTATCATAACTCAAACATCCCACGAATATATTTCAAGGCATGCTTTGCAATTATTCAATTTTCATGGTTAGGTTCCATCTGGAACTGGCTCAACAACAAAGAAAATGTTCGGCCTAGTATTCATTGAATACATCAAGGAACCAATCAATTACTGGAACAAGGATGATTCTACTAGATCAAAGTCTCTCAACTTCTTCAGATCTGTCATCATGGGAGTTTTCCATGGATTTGCAATCCATCATCCCATACTTCTGAAGAACCATTTTTGATACACTTCCTCTGTCATAGGAATTTTTCACCACGTTTATGTTGTACATGGGAGGCTTTGCACCAAGTTGCTTGAATCCATACAAGGTATTCTTCTATCTGCATACTTGGGTCTATTTCTGGTATACCTCAAAACCTTGAGGTTGTTCTACATATGCTTCTTCTTCAATTACTCTGTTGAGAAGAACAGTCTTTACATCCATCTGATGTAAACTCCAACCTATGGATACTGCAAGAGATATAATGGCTCAGCTAGAGGTGTATCTAGTTACTGGAACAAGATATCATCATAGTCTTCTCCCTCCTTCTAGGAGAACCTTCTAGTTCCGAGTCTTGCCAATGCTTCCATTCATAAGTCTTTTTCACAATTTCTCGCATACAATGTTCTTCTTCACAACTTTTTTCCATTATTTTTGTATTGAATGCTTCTAGTGGGTTCAACCCATGTTGGTAGTCTTATGATTCTCGGTATAATAACTAGTACAATTTGTTGTTTTGGATTTTCTTTCTTTCTTGGAATCTTCATGTTCTTCCTCATGTTTCTCTTCAATGTTGGAGTCCATAGAATTTTCTATAGATTATATGTCCTTCCTTTGTGAAGGTTCCAACTTCTTCCTTTCGTTATAGGAACATAAATGTAGATGGACAACCAAGGATATTCAAGGCTTCTTTTCAAAGAATATTTCTTCTAGAGTCAAACTGAACACGTGTTGCTTATCATGGTTGCAACTTCTAATGAAGAACACAGACATATACTTCATAATATTCATGGATTCTTCAATGGATGATATCATTGAGGATTAGCTCCCCCCTAATCCCAACTTCATGCATGAATGAACAATATGCATGTTCTTCTTTTGGAATTCTACAATCATCTCCCTCCATCTGAGAGAGTCCATGATTTCGTCTACATCCTTCTTACTTTTTGTAAAGTGTCAAAAGTCTATTCTAGTTTCCTTTTGATTATTGACTTCTTTCTGATATGACTCCTTCTGGGTCTCTTCAAGTTTGGTTCTGATTGCGACCCATCTGGCAGTTGTTACTTATGTAGTAGCTTCCACATGAATTCTCAACGTACTTCATCCTTTTCAGATACATTGTTTGACTAGTAGTCATTGTAATGGAAATCCTTAGTGTTGTGTTGATTTTGTCACTTGGGTGAGAAAAACAACAACACTTGCATGTATAGATGAGCCTGCTAGACAAGAGAGAAATTTGTGAGTGGGTTAAACAAGCCAAACACATGTATAAACAAAGGAATAAAACTAAAACAACTAAGAAATAAAAGTTAGAAAGCATGAGAAACTTAGAACCATAACAATCAACCAATGACCAACATAATGCTACCAATGGATCAATAGATTAGTAGGAAAAACATCGTAGAGAAACATGAGGACTTATGAGTCCCCTCTTCTTCCTTGGGAGGGCTCTTGAGTTACCTAATGGAGAGCTCTTCATACAATGGAAGAAAATGGCAAATGGCGAAGAACAATAATGCTTATTCCCTCAAGAGGTGAGTGGAATGGCCTATTGCAATGATGTCTGAAGGCTCCAAAGAGAAAAGAGGATTCTCAAGGGAGAATTCTTGCAGCATAACAATACTATGAAGATCTTGGTTTCTTAGTGCAGCCATGGCTCTTATTTATAGTATTTCTTCAAGGCAAAATATAATTGGTTCTTGGTGTGAACAAGGGGCCTTTTAGGGCACCATCTAGTCCTTGACCAACCTCCCATTCGGATTTCCCTCGGATATGAGGGTCAAATCGTGTTGGGAGCTGGTCCATAAGTGGTTGAGGGGCCGACAAGATCTATAAATGCATCGTTCATAGAAGTGCGCAACTTTTCTCATACACAGTCGCGCACTTGGCGCATTGTGCGCTCTGAGGGATTTGTTGGCCCGCGCATACTGTGCATTGTGCGCGTGCTTCCTTTGGTGAATTTGGTGGACTAATTCACCAAATTGTGGACTAGTTTTTTTCCTTTTGAATGCATTTTAGTGTTGTAGGTGGCCTAATTGTTGTTGGCATTGATGTGTTTCTTTAACCATTTGCGTGCAATGTTGCGGACAATTTTTCAGTGATAACAGATGCCCCCTGATGTGTGAGGTTAGGAGCATATGTATAGTTGAAATACATCAATGTTTATTTTACTGAGAGTGCCAATTGTAATGAAGAGTGAGGAGAGGAACTGCAAGAGCAAAATAAAATCGGAGGGAGAGAGAAAAATGTGGGACCCAAATCTTTCTCTAGGGAGAAAAATAAAATCTGTGTACAAACGAGGCGGCCATGCCCCATGCTCGTGTCATGTAACCAGAATGTGAGACTGTAACTGAAGATGTATGTTGATGTAGATAACTGCAGTGCCCTCAGGGGCGGTTGATAACGACAGATGACAGTTCTGAATGGTGAACATACTCTGAAGTGAGGCAAGGACGCCTGTAAGAAGGGTCAATGACTCGTAGGCATTGATGGCCTAACGAATTCAGAGGTCTTCGGTTGATATGAAACAACTGCAATAGTCACATAGCAATACCCACCATAACATGAGAGTTTGTTGAATTCGAATGTTATGGGGGTCAACAAAATCAGAGAGCAATGATGATTCTCTCTTTGTCGTTCAAGACTCCTCATTGTGAAGGTAATGAGAATCAAGATACTACCGCCCTTTCTGGAAACTGTTCTGATGTCGACAGAAAGGGAGACGCGACTCTAAGGAGCAAAGGGCTTCATGAAATGATATCGGGTACTGATAGGTAACATGAACAAAGTCAAGATGCGGTGATACTCAAGACTGCACTTGGTTGGGGAATTTTGAGGGATGGCTGGCGACAAACGTAAAATTGTATCTAGTGTCAGGGGGATGACTAGATATGGGTTTAAACTATTCCAGAGGTGAAAAAAGTGGACAAACTCAGAGATCATGGGTACATGGACTTGGGATACTCAGGGTTCATGAACGATGTTGGAATGAAAAAAGAGTGGATGCCCCAACCAAGGGCGAAATGTGTTTCGTTGCCAGGGAAAAAGAAGGTCATCAAGGGCGATGACAAAAAAGCTAAGTAAATGTTGGAAACAAAGGCTTTTTACAATTACCAAATAAATAAAGAATAATTTGGGTTGAGTATACAGATAAAGAAACAGGTGCCCCAGTGAAAGATGGTTGGGCCTGTGAGGGTGCAAGTTGTGAAAGGGAACTGGTGGAGGGTGGGGGGGCCATTGGTGGGTTTTTGTATTAGGTAAATGGATGGAGGACAATCTGCAGATGGGAAAACTGATGGTAGATGCGATGGAGGGATAATGATATTGGGGAGGTGCAGTCAATAGAACCGAGATGATATGACCTGGGAGTCCAATGGGAAATCTATCAATATGATGAGAAGAAGTATGGGGTTCATTCTCGGAAGTGCATAAGACTATCGAGACTCCCATCCCTAGGGGGTGAAATCAACATGAGTGTCAAGTTGCCAAGGGGAACTATGAATGGGACAACTCATGTAGGGGAGAATGCTACCGGGTGACAGTACCAAAATGCAGGAGAGGTGATGGTACTACAGAGCTGGATGTAAGGACCCTAAAGGTAAACATCAGAGGGTGTGACTAGGAGATGCAATTTATTTACAAGGGGAATAATTACATGCCAGTGTCAAACATATACGTGAAGGGGCAGCATCACTTTGATGACCAAGTACCTGCACACATGAAAAAACAAATACCTGATGTGAACAATATCTGATGATAAAGAACATATAACAGTTGTCTGATAAATTTGAACATGAGCATGCGTACTTGAACGTGATGTGAGAAAAATTATCCTCTGGGGCCAAGTTCAGATGATGGCTTGGGGTGTGTGAATGTGCAGATGGCGGGATCAGGATCCCGTGGCTAAGAACGAATCAAAAAATGGAGGCTCTGGGCTCTTGTAACTGAGTGTGGAAGTTTGGAAAAAGGCACTATATATGGTTGGTGGACCCACATTTCCATCTATATGGAAAAAGAGACTATATATGGCATTGATGTCATCCAAATAAGCAAGGATGATGCGAGCAAGATCATGGAAAACATAAGTCATGGCCCATTGGAACGTAGCACCCACGTTCTTGAGTCCAAAAAGCATGACACGATAAGAAAAGGTACCCCAAGGGGTAGTAAAAGCGATTTTATACTGATCTACTGGATGTATTTGGATTTGATTGTAGCCAGAGAACCCATCCATAAAGGACAGTGCCTCATGGTCAGCATAGTCATCGATTATTTGGTTGATGAAAGGGGTTGGAAAGTTGTCTTTGGATAAGCATGGTTGAGATCGTGAAAGTCAGTGCAGAAGTGGATAGTGCCATGTTTTTTGTTAATGGGGATAGGGTTAGATACCCATGAAGTGTACGCAATGTGGTAGAAGAACCTGACAGAGTGTAACTTGTCAATTTCGGCTTTGATAGCCGCAGCTTTGGATGGGTGAAGAGGGCGTTTCTTTTGATGTACTAGGGTAACATCTGGCAAAGTGTCGATTTAATGTTCGACTATAGATGGATCAAGGTCGGGCATCTCTGTATATGACCAGGCAAAATTATCCTGGTATTCCTGAAAGAGAGCTTTGTAAGTTGTGAGTTCTTCAGGGGAGCATGCGGTGCCGATGGTGATTTCTTCTACAATTCCCAGTTTGATGGAAATGTCAATGTTGATGGTGGGGGAGATGTTTGCCATGTTTCCTTCTTCAAAATCATCTGGGGCAGGGATAGTGTTGTTGAACCAGTCTATATGCCCCGAAGGAATAAAATCCTTGGTTTTGATTGCGCATATGGAGGTTTGGGTAGGAGGATGAAAGGTCTCCTGTGAAAGAAAGAGTGCTCGATGATGGAACGCATTCCATGGGAAATCGGGGGTAGTGATTTCTTCTAGGATATCTTCGTCGCAGTAAAAAATGCGAGAATACAGGGAATCCTGGGAGGTGACAAGGGGAACTATCAATGGGTAAGCATTGGTGTCCTCAAGTGGTGAGGACGCAGATGGGATATTGTGTATAGGGTGCGAGGGACCGCTGAACTAAAATGAATGTCCCGATATTGTAGAGGGTGCCTCGTTCACGCAGGTACTGACAACGAAATATATCGAATGGTAGTAATGTGAGCCTCAATAGAGAGTGGTCGAGAGGACTCTGGACGAGACGTTTGGCGTACTGCGACTAAGGTGTGGCGAAATTGAGGTAGAGTTGGGCAATGATGAGTGTAATGGCCATATTCTGAGCATATGGCACAAGTGAATTTGGTTCACAACCCTTTATTGCCTACAGTGGAGGACTCTGGAGTAGCAGTGGACGTACTTGGTGGAGTGCCGAGCAATGTGGTTTCTCTAGGGAGTTGGATCAAATTGTGTAACTCAGGAAGAGTAGGACATCTATTAGTGGGGTGTCCTTCTCTTTCGCATAGTGCGCAAGGAGGTTGAACTCGAGGAGGAAGTGGAGTTGTGGGCTCTTTCCTCTTTTGTATACCCCCAGCAGTGATAGTGGTGCCAACAGTAGGGGGGATGGTGGTGTGGCATGAGCATGTACTAGAATCTGCATCGGTATTCCCTTTGTCTGAGGAGGGAGAGATGGTTGAGGAACCATAACGGGTGGATGAAGATACCATACAGGGATGACAAGCACCATGTTAGGAAGGGTAAGGGTCGCAACTACCTAGAATGCTTGGACTCGAGGTGAGGGGGTAGAAGAAAGGAATTTGGGTAATGGCTTAGGGGATTGTCTCCCAAACCAGGATTTTCCCCTGGAGGGGAGGAGGGAATATGGGATAAGTGGTGCAGTGGGGTTCTCAGGGAATTCCTGAGGTAATAGTTCTTCAACTGGTGGAACGTTAAGGTGAGGATATGCCTCAGTGGGAGGAATAGTGTCTTTGATATATGTTCTATTAGAAGATACTACACACTTGTGTTGAAGGGTGTAGGAGAGGTGGTGCTCCATGATATGCCCCCAGCAAAGATGGGTCCTTAAAAATATCGGGACCCGTGTTGATGACTGAATAAGCGTTCGAGCTAGTGCAGACAAGGGGGAGAATGTTATCAATGTTGGTGGAATGGTTAGGGTCGTAATGTGTAATTTGGTCGATGGTGACGATTTTCCCTTTGTGGGGGAACATCATCGTTCGAAACACATAAGAGGATATCACCCTCATAGTGTACATGTAGCTATGTCCAAACAAGATATTGTAATCAAGTGGAGCGTCAATAACTTCAATGTCGATGCGGATGGTTTTGGCCCTGAGTTCGACGGGGACATTTTGGAAGACCCCTTCAGGGGATGATGGTCGACCATCATAGGCTCGCAGGGTGATGGCAGATGGTACTAGCTCAGGGGAGCCAATTTTATGCCAGACTACTTTGGACATGATGCATGTGGATGCACCTTCATCGATGATACAGCGATGAACTGTGATTTTATGAATCTTAATTGGTATCTGGAAAGCTACCAGGGTAGGGAGGCGTGGTTCTCCGCTATCTAGATCAAAGGTGATGAGTTTAGTATCAGTTGGATCAACTGCCCCCAAGGCAGAAAGCAATGATTTTTGTTGAGTTGGATAGGTTTGAAGGACCTCCGGTATAGACATAGTTGCAGGAGACTGTGCTAAGTCGTCAACCAGGCTGTAATTATGGGATTCCCTAGCATGAGGGTTATGTACGTTCCGTCATAACGACATACGAGGTATACAAGGGTTTGGTTCAGTGTTAGGGTGTGGAATCATTAATGGTGGTTTGACTGTAGTTGAACCCATTTATGAGGTGGTTGAGGTAGATTCAATGGGAACACCATACTGGAGACCGTGTGTTTGCAAAATAATCTCTTCTTCACTGGTACGGAGCATGTTGCGATCAACCGAATTTTCCTGGTTGAATGGGACCTGGGTTTTGATACTGCCCCATTTGGGGTCGAACAGGGTGTACCTTCTGTTGGGTATTCATCACACCTTGGTGTGGAATCGAGTTTTTCAAAACGACTGGAGGTGGCTTTTGCAAGTACTGTTGTGGGGCCTGTTGAGGGAGAGGTGGCGTTGGGGGACTTTGCGTGTTCATGGATTCTTTCATATGTTTGAAGTCGACAATTTGGGGGCAATGGTGTGTATAATGTCCATACTCACCGAAGAGAGCGCAAAAGAAGTTCGTCTGGAGATTGTTGTTGTTCTTCGTTGGTCGTTTGTTGTTATTTTCCCCTTGGGGGTTCTGGTTGCCCCCAGCGGGATGGTTTTGTTGGGGGTTATTTCCTTCTGGTCCTGGGTTATTATTGTTTCAGTTTTTCCCTTTCTTCTTGGCATTATTCAGCTGATGGGCCGAATTTTCCACATTCAACTGTTCAAAATATTGAATCTGTTGAATTGGAGAGGGTTGAACAAAATTACCGTCAGCATGTGGGTGTCCTTGTGGAGGAGCTATTGGTTGTGGAGGACCAGGAAATGGAAAGTATGAATTGTTTTGGGGGGTCGAGCCATATGGAATATAGGAAGTTGTTGGCCCTTGACCAAGTTTTGGAGATCCATGGTCATGTTTGACCTCTTTTGGGAATTCGACGGGCTGGTCGAAGGTGCAGCGCAAGTCGAAGCATAGATCGCGGGATCTCGACCCCTTTTTAGGGAATTTTTTGGGATTAGGGTTTATGTAACGGGTATGGGATGTCGGCCCATGGGTTTACCCATGTTTAGGCCCATTTTGTAATGTATAAATAGATATCTAGGGGATGTAGGAAGAGGCCAATGTGCTAAGTGCGAATAGTTGTGGATGCCTTGTGCATACTATGTGTTAAGACTTGTAGAGCTAAGTGCAAGTGATTGTAAGCGGCCTGTGTATAGACTGTGTAAGAAGGATTTGTGTTGTGACCTAACTCAGGGAAGGAGGATCTGGCGAGGTGCACAGATCTCCTGTCCTATGCGAAGTAGTGTTTTTGGGCTCTATGCTTGTAGAAGATTGACATAAGACAATAAAGAAGAGAAGAGTTGGTGGACGTAGCCCCACACTGGGGTGAACCACGTATATCATGTGTTATGGTTTCTTTATGAATTATGGTTGTTATATTATTTATGTGATTAATGATTAGTGCAATATTGTATGCTTAGATGAATATGATAGCTTAGTGCATAATGATGTGAATAAGATGCTAGATCGGATCCATTTCCTTATACTAGGTGCGTGGATGTGTTAAATATGGTAGAATACTGCATTGTTTTGTAATAAGGGTTTGGATCTGCGAGGTGAATAAGGGTTAATTACTGACGAATGTTAATTGCTAAGTGCTTTGTTATAGTATTGTAATCACAGATCTATGTCCCAACTAAGGTTGTAGACATTGGAGTCCTGCAACCATACCTGCCTCTACCTCAAGTAAGACTTCATTTGCTTCGCAGGTGTTGTTGAAAGGGCCGGTAGTTAGGGTTTTGATGGTGCGTTGTTGAAGCATTCAACCCTGGGTCTGCCCCATGTGCCAACAAATGGTTCCGTTGCCGGGACCTGAAACTGTGATTGCTGGGAAGTGAAGAAAAGAAAGCTCTGTGCGTAGATTTGTGCTTTAGTGCGCAATATTGACTTGTGAAGCTCTGTGCTGAGAAGAGAAGTCTGATCTGAAGAAAAGAGGTAAGACCCTGAACCTTTGTGCTCTGAGAAAGGTAAGATAAGTAAAAACAAATTGTTTCAGAAGTATGGATCTAGGTATCTTTGATAAATTTTGTCCTTATCTGAAAACTAGGGCACAGTTAGAAGAAAGAAGATTTGATATGAATAGATCTGATAGAAATAATGAAAGGTATGTTATCCCTATGCATAGAAAGAATGTTTGGACTAACAAATGGATGCAGGATGCTAGAAAGAATTTTTTGCAGGTTAGTTACTATGATCCCAGTGCGTAGTACAGGAAGGGTTGGGGATCATTTAAGAGAAAGAGAAGATTAACCCTTTGTTACAGTTGCAGAAGACCGAGACATATTTCTAAGGAATTCCATGGTAGAAGACCTAGTTGTCTTTGTTGTAAAGCTATGGACCATGAGGTTTTGGATTGTCCTAGGATTATTGCTAAAGTTGAAAAGATGAATATAAAACAAGAAAAATATGAGATGGGCCAAAAAACTAAGGATATGATAGAACCCCAGAAAGAATTAGAGACTGTATTACTATAGATGAAAGAAACCATGAATGATCATAGAGACACTAACTTATCATAGTTATTAAAAGAGAAAGAGTACATAGAAACAAGAATAGGAGACTTCAACATAGACTGTGTTCTGGATGAGGAAAGACAGGTGAATATCATGACAGAAAGAACTTGGGAAATTTTGGGAAAGCCTGTTATGGTTCCTTCATTAGGAGGAATATGATTATTTAAAGAAAAGTTGATAACCCTTTGTGGAAGACTTACCCAGATATCTATGAGTGCTCATGGCATTTCGACAAAAGAAGAATTTGAGATCGTTTAGTTTGTTGAGAACAATGCCCCATTTGTTATCTTGCTAGGAAAAACCTGGATTGAGAAAGATCATATATGAAGGAAACAAGAAGAGGAGGATCTATAACAGAAAAAACAAGAACTAAGAGATTTCATGGCTAGGAGAATAGAGCACTTATTGGAAGAACAAGAGAACCGGTCGAAGCTACCAAAGACCAAAGATATGGATGTCGAAGTTGAAAGGACACATGAAGACTAGAGACACTTGTCTGTACAAGAGAGTAGAGCACCTACCCCAGAAAGAGAAGAAGTATTACCCTTGGATCCTATGAAAGACCCTTCACAATGCAAAGTTATCATGCCAAGAGGAGATAAGAACGATAATGGAACGAGGAAACCAATGATTCAGATCACAGGAAAGAAGGCCATAAAGCTTAGTAAGAAGAGGGAAAAGTTAGAAAAATTGCGAGAAGTTTTAGAGAATACTTCGCAAAAGAAAGGTTTCCAAAACTCGAACTTCGCCAGAATATCAGTACAACACATAATGGATCTTCTCCATGGCAGAGCAATATAACCGTTGGAGGCATTATGACCGTTAGATCGATGCTCCCGAACGGTTAGGAAAACAATAATGGCCCAAAATTTTGCCATTGGACCATTGCGACCACGCCATAACAGATGGAATTGCATTGAATAAGGCTTTGCGACCCATTGAAAGAAACCGTTACTGTGATATCTATTTATCCCATCGAGCGTTGCACCGAGAACACTTTTGCTAATTGTGATTATCCGAGCCCACGGAGAACTAGTTGATTTCGCGCAGTGATCATTGAGACCTCGCCATCTATTATGTTACCGTGAGTATTATTCATTGACCTGAAAAAGTCGTCGAAGAGATTCTAATAGACCTCATGGCCGAGAAGGTGATGTCTACAGGAATCCAAGCCTCATCGACGCAAGGAGTGCAAGCCTCCCCGTCGACTGGTTGTGGATCTGGACCATCCTGAGCTGTGACCGAGAAAATAACCAAGCATCGAGATGACTTGGTGAATGCGAAGTTAATCCCATCTATCTTGCCCGACTACATCCCACCCCTGGCCAGTGTGGTGAGTCGTGACAGTGTCCCAAGGGACTTCGACTACACAGTCATCATTGCGTACCTTCCGAAGGGAATACAAGTAGTCAGACCGCAGTTGGAGAGGATTATGACCTTGAAGATCAGTGACTATAACCTAGGAGACCACAAGAGCTATGGCATGCTCGCACCTCACAAATATTTGACCAAGACAATGGGGAAGAAGTCGAAGATCATCCCCCAACCATGGACTATGGACATGGCGAGGTCCACTATCCTGAACATGATGAAGATACCACATTTTGGAAGGCACCAAGAGGTTAACGCGTGCGTTAAGATCCTGCTATCTTGCTTCCATGGTGGGTATATATGGATAGACATACGCATCACCATCGATCCAGTGTTGATCCATAGGATCACCGAATTGAGCATGCAGGGACCAGACCCACAAGACTTTTATCCGGAGAAGGTTGCAAACCGCGCCCTGGCATGAAGGATTAAAGACACCTATGACAATGTAGAGAAAGGGACGCGAGGCTACAAGGTAGCCTCCATTCGGAATGGCGCAATGCACCTTGCTTGCCAATTGATTGTTGGTAAGATAGTTCGAAAGAACAGACCCACGCAGGTCATAGGGTTTGACGTTGACCTCGCAGTAAAATGCGTCAAAGGACTACAGATGAACTGGGCCAGTTACCTAGTCAAACAGTTAGAACTAGATTGTCACGAAGCTCGGGATCAGGGCTATGAGTTCCATTTTAGCTAGTTGTTGATCCTCATTGCATTCACTGCTTGGGAGATGCCAGAAAGTGCGACCTTCCCTGACATTGAGTCGTTTGAGCCACTAGCTGCGAAGTTCACCATGCTTTGGTATTCGAACAATATGGGAAAGCAATGGTGGTTGAATGTAGTATTCCATACCTACTACCTGCAGCTGAAGAGGGCTATTGAGTCTTTTCCTCGTATGATGTCAAATACCCTGGACAGGTTCATGCCCCTTATGAAGTTCAGCACAGATAGGCATTTTATTTATATTACTGCGCGCGCAGACGAAATTAAAGAAGAGCTTCATTCCTACTACAAGCTCACAGAGGAGAACCTGGAAGAAATCACTAAGGAATGGCCCGCAGAGTTCCTTATACCAGTCGACCAGGCAGCACTGTTCGATCCCAACCTCATTGGAAGTCTAGTGGTTACTCGTGAAGAGTATGATGCACCTAGTAGTAGCAGGAAGAAAAAGAAGGAAGATGTACAAGAAATACACAACATATCAGAAGAGACTGCATCAGATTCACCTAGCGGAGGAGGAGACAACGAAGTGGAAAAAGAAGAAAAAGAAGGGGAAGAATACAAGCAGAAACAGGGCGAAGTAACACCACCTAGGAACCCCCTTGAAAAGGCAGAGACATCCAAGAAAATTAAGGTTTCCCTAATGAAACCTACATCGCGGAAGAAGTCCAAAGCAAGTAAGTCAAAGCCGCAAACTGTATTCATGGTCGATGACTTCGACTTCATTATCGCAGTTGTATCTGATGCCTCAGAAGATTTTTTGCAGAGAACTGAAGCAAAACAAGAAGCCATGTATGATAGAATTGAGACAGAGCTGAGAGGTGTACAACAATCCCTTCACTCCAGTCGCGCAGTGTCCACCGCGCCCCCGCCACCAGAAAAACTAGAGTTGGGAGATGAGCCCGCCCAACTCTGCAGAATAGCTTATGCGACCGAAGCTTGCCTTCGTCGGATGCAGGAAGAAAAAAAACAGACCTCAGTGGCCCTGAAGCAAGCACAAGAGGAAATCATAGAGCAACGTCAAGTTGCGTAGCAGGAGAAGGACGACCTTCAAATCAAGTTCGAAGAGGATAGAGTGCAAATCCAGCAGGAGAAAGAACAATTGCTCGCGGAGCAGGTCAGAGTTAAAGAAGCAGTCAACAGAGCACTTCGCTCTGTGACAGGCTTGGAGTAGATGGAATAAGACCCGGTAGTAAATCAAGTTGTGAAGCTTGCTGAAGCCATTCAACAGCTTCAACAGAGGGTCGCAAAACTAGAGCTACAAACAGTGCCAAGCACTCCGCAGGAAGTGAGAGACCAGAGAGAAGCAACTGCCCGGAGCGCAGTTGAAAGGATCAAGGCATTAGTCGTGGAATGTAAACAGCTAAGGAGTCACAGTGCGTAGACTTATGAGCGTCTTACCGAGGACCCTGAACTGAAGACACTAGAGTCGCAGCTCCAGAAAGCAAAGCAGCAAGTTGCAGCAGTACAAGCGTAGTTGAAACTACTATCAGCAGTTGAGAGTATGAAAAGATCCAAAGAACAATGCATAGCTCAGCAACAGGTCCATGCCATACAAAGCAAAGTCATGGAAGTGACTCAAAAGCTCCAGACAGTCCAGGATGCATCTTGCCTACTTTTTGAGGAGATTGAAGGTCGAGGAGGAGAGCTGGAACAAGTAGTCACTTCGGTAGAACAATGCTTAGAGGGACCTGTGAACGAGGTAGTTATTCAAGAGTTCGTCAAGCAGGAGGCCTTGGCGCAGCAACAAGTCAAAGCAGCTCGAGCCAAGCTCGAGGCTTTTGAGGCAGAGTTACCGAGACCGGAGTGACTCGAGATGAGTCACAAGTGAGTGTTGGGGGCCTGTTGTCCCTTGACCAAGTTTTGGAGATCCTTGGTCATGTTTGACCTCTTTTGGGACTTCGAGAGGCTGGTTGAAGGCGGAGCGCAAGTCAAAGCAGAGATCGTGGGATCTCGACCCCTTTTTAGGGTAGTTTTTGGGATTAGGGTTTATATAACAAGTATGGGATGTCGACCCATGGGTTTACCCATGTTTAGGCCCATTTTGTAATGTATAAATAGATATCTAGGCGATGTAGGAAGAGGCCAATGTGTTAAGTGCGAATAGTTGTGGATGCTTTGTGCATATTATGTGTTAAGACTTGCAGAGCTAAGTGCAAGTGATTGTAAGAGGCCTGTGTATAGATTGTGTAAGAAGGCTTTGTGATGTGACCTAACTCGGGGAAGGAGAATCTGGCGAGGTGCCCAGATCTCATGTCCTATGCTAAGTAGGATTTTCGGGCTCTATGCTTATAGAATATTGACAAAAGATAATAAAGAAGAGAAGAGTTGGTGGACGTAGCCCCACACTGGGGTGAACCACGTATACCCTATATTATGGTTGCTTTGTGCATTATGGTTGTTATATTATTTATGTGATTAATGCTTAGTGCAATATTGTATGCTTAGATGAATATGATAGCTTAGTGCCTAATGATGTGAATAAGATGTTAGATCTGATCCATTTCCTTATACTAGGTGCTTGGATGTGTTAGATCTAGTAGAATACTGCATTGTTCTGTAATAAGGATTTGGATCTACGAGGTGAATAAGGGTTAATTACTGATGAATGTTAACTGCTAAATGCTTTATTAGAGTATTATAATCACAGATCTGTGTCCCAGCTAAGGTTGCAGACACTGGAGTCCTGCAACCACCCCTGCCTCTACCTCGGGTGAGACTTCATTTGCTTCGCAAGTGTTTTCGAAAGGGTCGGTAGTTAGGGTTTGGTTGGTGCATTGTTGAAGCATTGAACCATGGGTCTGCCCCATGTGCCAACAAAAGTTGAAGTACCTTCACAATTGTTATGGTCGCATGTAGGGGTTGGGGTGGACCCACACTTGATTGAGGGACCAGATGCATCTGAGGTACCGGTGGGGGTCCCCCAAACGACTAAGGGGGAACAACATGATATGATTGTTGGTAAGTGGGGGGAGGGTAATAAGACAACCCTCTGTATGGTTACGGATATTGAGGTGCACCATAAATAGGTAGAAATTGGTTGTAAGGTTGGCGGTGTGTCATGGAACCAATCAACCCATCCGCAGTGTGGGACATCCCAGGACAAACCTGGCCAAATGGTATGGGTCTGGGTGCATCAGGTAACACTATGTATAAGTAACCTGATTGAGCATAGATGAGGTCAAACTGTTGAGCCTTGTTGATGGCTTCCTCTTCTGTCTTAGGAAAGGTGGATGCTACATCCTTGGAAATAACAGAGACAAGTGATTTGAGAAACCAATCAAGACGTTGTTCTTTGGTTGTTTCTACTTTACACAAACTACGACGTTGACACCATTCATGGATGTGATCGGATATATGGATAGCAATAGTTTTTTTGAACTCCGAGAGAATTTCTAAGCCAGTATCGTGACAAACTGTTAGTTGGGAAAAGGACAAAAAGGCCTTGGCCAATGTTTCAAAGGTCGCATGGGACCCTAAGGAACCAATGAGAGTTCATTGAAACAACCTTAAGTGGGTGGAATCATCAATGATGTTGTTTAAAAAGCACCATAAGTGGAAGGTCATAACATGGTTGGCGGGATCATCCCCTGGTTTTCCTTCAAAATTTGGAATATCTGAAGGTAGTTTGGTAGGCATATTGGGCCAAGTGGGATCATTCGTGATTTTGGTTAAATCAAGAATGTTAAGGGATGCCAAGTATGGCATAGGGAGATTTGGTGGAGGATTAGTCCCAACCATCGTGTGAGCAAGCGGTGGACATGTTCCTTGAGAGAGGTTTGGTGGGGTTGTACTTCTCCCTTGAGAAGAAGTTTCCCCCTCGCCTCCTTGTGAAGGAGAACTAGTGGATGGATGGCCTTGGGAATTGGACCCAAGCAAAGTTGAACCAAGTAAAGTTGATCCAAAAATAGTGGCACCCACAGGGGTGTGATATGGTTGAGCCGATGAGTTGGCAAGACTATGGACTCCTCCTAGAATAGGAGGAAGATTTTGCAAGCGTATGGAACGACAAGGATTCTGTGGCCCCCCTATGGTTTCCAACTAGCAAAGTGAATGTGTGAAAATGGTGATAAGAGAAATAAATGAACAAGAGCTTTGTATAATTTTGGACCTTCACAAGATAATGTAACTCACAATTGCATGTAATCAAATGAGAATCATACATAAATCAACTGTAAAACAAGCATGTGGATAGGTGGATTTTGTCCGCGTGGGGGAACAAATAAAAGCAAATGCTCGTGTCCTAAAAGACGTATCGTCCGTCCTCTCAAATAGCATTGGGCCTTCCAAAAGCACTCAACAATGGGGTCTGAAACCACCGGAAGATGAACTATTGAAGGTTGAAATAATGAGTTATAATGAGGGGTATAGGGTGCATATCCCGAAATAACTGGCGATATTTCCCAATAGCATCACAAAATCTGATCAAGGTGTGATTGCAACCCACAATCACCACCTGGGTATATGTCCTAACTTTTGGTCACTAGGTACCTCGGTCAAAGTGCGACATTTAGATTTTCGGCTTCAGAAATGGGTCATGGGCTGGATGCCCTTCCAAGAGTTGGGTGACTCAAGGAGGGATGCGCAGAATAACCGGACCTTGGCCTTCAACCCTTCATGGGTATCTCCCTGCCTTATGGTGTAGGAACACTTGACTTGGAGGAATTGAAAGTTCCTTATTTCTCAACTTCTATGTTTGAAAATGTGAGAACTAGATAACAGGGGGTTATTTGGATGCCTATCCCGAGATCCTACCTAGACTAAAAAAATTCTTTTGGCACCTCCTGTGGAGGAAAACTTAGTGAGTTTTTAGAAAAAAAAATAGGTGTGGTGGGCTGGGAGATTGGTGGTGTGAACCGATCTCCTTTGAATTAATGGGTGTGGATAATTTCCAAAGAAGTAGTGGGACGTTTTAGAATTCCTTTAGAGAAAACCTACTTCAACCTCCACAATTCAAAATAGAAATTAAGTGTGTGGGGAGTGACTTTGTGTGCAAGTAAGTGAGAAAGTGTGCCAAGTTTTTAATAAGTTAGGTGTGAGATTGCAACATGTGGACTTCCTGTGGTCCTTACAAATATTTGTTACCTAGCTTACTACGTGTCATTGGTACAACCTTGTGAATTAAAATCCCTAAAGAACTAGCATGTGGACATATGGGTCCTTTACAAATCCTTTAAACTCCCTAAATGTTGTTTACACTAAGAAAGCTTGAAAACTATCCTAGATTGTAAGCATGTGGACATGTATGAGCCCGTTACTTTGATCTTTAAACTTCCCTAGATTGTGATGTAAACTAAGAAAGCAATTTCAAGAAACTATCCTAAGTTTGCAACATGTGGGCATGTATGGGCCCTTACAAAACTTTAAGATGATTTCAAAAAACTAAGAGGAACCCTAGGGGGGCTTTGTCCTCTCCTAAAGATTTTAAGGGAGATGAAATGTCCCTTTAACCACCTTTCTGGTTCTCAAGATCACACTATGGTGTGAGAGAAGAGAATACTCAAGGGTCAAAGTTAACTTCTAGTCCCAATGTAAGTGATTTGTGTATGATAGCAATAATCTCAACTTAAAATTTTACAAGCCAAACAAGCCATCCATGTGGCAACCAAAGCAAAAGAGGATAATATTTGGTTCTTTTTACCCCCTAAGTGCCTATGTTAGCTAACCTTTCATATGGGAAAGGACTCTAAGTGGAGTGCATGTGCCTTACAGAGTGCATGAAAGCAAAAATCTGAAGGCTAGGGGCCTTCAAATCATCATAAAAACCCTTACAATTTTGAAAAACTGGAGTTATGCGCGGGTTACAACTCTGACAGTTGCGCAGTGGGCACACAATGCACACTACAAATAAGTATGTGGTGCACACAGTGCGCATTTGTGGGCAGGAAAATCCACACACTTCATGTCACGTGTCAGGGGGGAGTGGGTTTCCAAGTGAAATACTCCTTCCCCATCTCTGAATTTTGACTTTTACAGGTCAGGCTAGGTCGGTTTTGTTACCTGTAAGACAAATTGATTAAAAATAAGTGCTCTCTAAGCTCAAATAGGGTGGAATTTGATACCGATCCCCAATATGGTCGCTAACCTGTTGTGTTGGTTTTGTCACTTGGGTGAGAAAAACAACAACACTTGCATTTCTAGATGATCCTGCTAGACAAGACAAAAATTTGTGAGTGGGTTAAACAAGCCAAACACATGTATAAACAAAGGAATAAAACTAAAACAACTAAGAAATAAAAGTTAGAAAGCATGAGAAACTTAGAACCATAAAAATCAACCAATGACCAACATAATGCTACCAATGGATCAATAGATTAGTAGGCAAAACACAGTAGAGAAAAATAAGGACTTATGAGTCCCCTCTCCTCCTTGGGAGGGCTCTTGAGTTCCCTAATGGAGAGCTCTTCATACAATGGAAGAAAATGGAAAATGGTGAAGAAAAACAATGCCTATTCCCTCAAGAGGTGAGTGGAATGGCCTATTGAAATGATGTTTGAAGGCTCCAAAGAGAAAAGAGGATTCTCAAGGGAGAATTCTTGGAGCATAACAATACTATGAAGATATTGGTTTCTTAGTGCACCCATGGCTCTTATTTATAGTATTTCTTCAAGGAAAAATGTAATTGGTTCTTGGTGTGAACAAGGGGCCTTTTAGGGCACCCTCTTGGCCTTGACCAACCTCCCATTCGGATTTCCCTCAAATATGAGGGTCAAATCATGTTGGGAGCTGGTCCATAAGTGGTTGAGGGGCCGACAAGATCATAAATGCGCCATTCATAGAAGTGCGCAACTTTTCTCGTACACAGTCACGCACTTGGCGCATTGTGTGCTCTAAGGGCTTTGTTGGCCTGCGCATACTGCGCACTGTGCGCGCGCTTCCTTTGGTGAATTTGCGCATGTCAATTTTTTACCCAATTGTATAATTTTTTGCCTTTTGAATGCATTTCAGTGTTGTAGGTGAACTAATTGTTGTTGGCATTGATGTGTTTCTTTAACCATTTGCGTGCAATATTGCAGACAATTTTTCAGTGATAACACTTATCTTGTTATTCTCCCATAGGTATCATGACTAGTAGAAAAATTTTGCTTCATCCTACTTGACTTTATTTGAGGGTTCCTTTTCTTTGGCAATTGTTGCTTCGTGTGTTTCCTTCCTTTTCTTTAACTCAAAACATTAGTGACCATATTTTCGATAGTTGAAGCATTGTGTTTTTGACATATCCTTTTCTTGATTTGGTTTCTTCCTTGAGCCAAACTTCTTCTTATTCTTGAATTTCTTGAACTTTGTTGTGTAGGCTTGATCATCATCTTTATTTTGGGATTTCTCTTTTGTGCTAATCCTTGATTCTTCTTTTGCACAACAAGTACAAAGTTCTTCGAGTGTGTGATACTCTGTTCTTGTGTTCATGCTTGTGAAAATGCATCCTATGTCTTGGGAAGGTCATTAAGCACTATATTTACTAGTTCCTTTTCTGAAATGATTTCCTCAATAGCTTGTAGTTGATCTCTTAACTGAGAGATTCTTACAAAGTATGATGTTATGTTGTCACCATCATTCATTTTCATGTCATGAAGCTCATTCTTCAGACTCATCACTTGTCCAATATTTCTGACCAAGAAGAGGTTAGTTAGGGCATCACACATGTTCTTAGATGTGTCAAGATGAGAAATGTATGGTATCAAATGGTCCTTTATAGAGTCCACTATGATGCTCATAGCATTGATGTCATTGTCCTTGAACTTCTCCATAACTGCAAATTTTCTCTTTTCCTGCTTCAAACTGTGGTTCCATGATCTTGCCTTTCACGATATCCAACACTTTTTTCTTGGCAAGGATGAGGTCAATCCTTGTCTTCCATTCTCTAAAGGTAGAAACCCCTTCTAACTTGTTTTCTAACTTCATAGAATAAGTCGTGACTGCTTTGACTTGGTCAACATTTGACTTTGACCAAAAACTCAAACTTGACGCCTTGGCTTGCTGAGAGTACTGGGAGGTGCGCTAGGCTAGGGCACACTAGGTTATCTAGGAATTAGGTCAAACACTTCACTTAAGGTGTCTCAACACGAGGGTTAGGATTTCGTTGCTGCAACAAAACTTTGACTGCAACTGCAACTGGGCAAATCCTCCCAATCTACCTTCCAGTGGTTAGACTGTTCGAATATAGTGTGGGCCCATAAACTGTTAGAATAACAGGTGTGCTTGTTTCACCGTACATAATATAGAAATATTGTCACTCAACCATAAGCATAGAGGACACCCCCGAGCACCTTCACCTTGATAGACAAAATAACTCCAGAAGCAAACCCTAGAACCAATAGCCAACCAAGGTAGCGTACCTCTCTCCAAGGCTAGCGTACCAAGCTGAAAGTCCAAACCATAACCAAGCAGAAAGTCAGACCATAACCAAAGACCAAGTCACCACTGCAACATCTACAACTCTCCTCCAATCATGCACACCACTTGTCCTTATGCAGTTATGAGAGTGAGTGTGACAAATTAGCTCTAGTGCCCTCTTATTTATAGTCCTCCAAGTGACCTAACTAGGACGACTTCTACTTCTGGAGGATAATAATTTAATATAAATTATTATCTTGAGCTGACTTGTCTTATAAGGTTATTTCCTAACCTTCTAGGGTTTCATTTGCTTCCCGAAATATTCTAGACTTGTCAAATTTTACACGTAGAGGTTAATACCTCCCACAATTACCATAATATCAACATATTACATATCTTTGTCGTAGGGGGAGGACCCCACTCTCACTTAGAGCATGAAAGAGAAATTCCATACATTCTGTGCACAATGTGGATTGGATGTCACAAGCATCTGCGACATGACGGTAAGGTTTACGACGCATGCCTTAGCCTGTAAGGTATTAAGGAAGTGTAGAAAAGATCAAGTGCCAACAACGGTCATAGTGGCAGCAGAACAATGTGTCGAGGGTGTCCAAATGAATTGGGCAACATTTTTGTTAAACCAAGTTTTGATCGATTGTGAGGAAGCGCAAGACAAGGGTACCGAGTTCTACTACTCTTGGTCACTAATTATAATCACGCTATCAGCTTGGAGAGAGCCAGATGACAGTCAATTTTTGGGAGTCAAGGAGAAGCCTTGTTTAGCCATGTGTTATCAGAACCTTTGGTATACTACGCATAATGCACGCTAGATGGATAGTAATGTAGAATTCTATATTTACAAGGAAACTATCGAGGACAACATAGAAAGGACCCCGTACATACCACCACGGGTGGTCAAGGCAGTGGCACACTTCAAGGCTGGGTGCCACTCCATGTACATACAAACAAATAAGGACCCATATCAACAATGGCTTCCAACCCAATACAAATTAACAGAAGAGGAGATGAGCCACATTATGGTTGATTGGGAAGACAAGTGGAAGATTCCACCAGTAGAGACAAATCTATCAGAGAAGCAAAACCTAAAATACACGACGTCGATGAGGATGAAGAAGAAGGAGACGACCATGACAGAGGAAAGGGCCCAGAGGAAACAACTCAACAGACAACACTACACAATGATAGGAAGAGAAAGGAGTTAAAGACAAGGAGACCTGGACAACAACGACCAAAGAAAAAAGTCGTTAAGGAAGTGGCTATCCAAGATTTGATCGAGGACATTTTGGAGAAGATAGGTGAACAAGTAAAAGAAGTCACTGACGACGCGTTTCAGTGCGTAACACAACAACAACAAGAGATGAACAGACACATGCAGGAACAAATGGCAGAATTGCGACAACTATTAGAAGCAACAAACATCACATAAGGGTGACAGACGAAGGAGGAACCAACAATAAGGACTACCAATACTGGAGAGGCAGGGCCAACAATCTCCTAGTCCTTAACAATTGCAGGAGAACAAAGATTGATTAAGCTACTGATAGGGGCAATCGAGTTCCCCACGACAGAAATGCAAGAATAGGCCAGGGCACTAGGTCACTTTGACTTAGTGCTCTCAGAACTGCCAATGGATGTATTGCAGGAATTACATATGAGAACAACACAAGAGATGAACGTGTACGCAGTTAAGACATCTACCGAATTAGTAAAGGTTACGACAAAAAATGTCGCATTAGAGGTAGAGTACAAAAAAGTTAAACATGAGCGTGATGAGGCCATGCAGAAGGTAGAGAGAATGCAACAACCATTCAAGAAGGTATATCAAGAACTCCCAGAGGCGCAAATAGAGAATGATTCCCCGGTGGAAGATCAAGTCACGAAGATAAGTGAAGTCATTTAGGGCTTCCACACACGAATAATTGATCTAGAAGCACACGTGACACGAAGCACTCCACCTGAAGAGAGGGAGACGAGGAAGAAAACAATGACAACAATGGTGGAAAGTATAAAGACTCTAGTAGTAGAGTGTGCTCAACTATATACAAAGACTATGGGAGTTTTGGCACAACTTAGTGAGGATAAGGAGCAACAAGAGATTAGTCAAAAGATCCAAGTTGTGCAGGAATAGGTGCAAAAATTCAAAGATGTGATAGGCACATTACCACCAGCTGAGGTGGTAACTGCGATGAATGAGAACATAAATTTATATTCAGAAATGAATCAGCTAAGGGCGGAGCAGCAGGCTTGCGGACAACATATAGAAGTACTACAGGAGGAAGCATATAGAATGACAACGACCTTAACAACAACTCAAGAAATCATCAAACATGTAGTTGATGAAGGTGTCCAAAAGATGTAGGCTCACGTCACTGCAGAAACAGTTGAACAAATTTTGTAGAAGGAACAAGAGGTCAAGGAAAAGGTCGCGACAATGAAAACGACCTTTGAAAAATTCATGGCGCATTGGAAGAATGCTCGAGTGGCTTGGGACAAGCCACAAATGAGTGTTGGGGACCTGTTGGATAGAAATTTTGGTTAAGTTTTGAGATCTGCACCAGAAGAAGTCAAAGAACAAAAGGAAACTAGAAGATGGACCAAAGTGTGCAATGGAAGTGGAGTTTAAGGATTCAAAGCGCGCGACAAAATGATGCATGATGGAGCAGTGCGTAAAAGGCGGAAAATGGTTATAGACTATTGGGTTTTTGGGGACATTTTTGTCCACTTTGTAACAGGCTTAGCCCTATTTTTATGTATAAATATGTAAAGGGTTTTTGGGTAGAGAAGTTCATAGTGTTAGGAGTCCGAGGTTCGAAAGTTTTGGGGGTTCAACATATGAGAAGTTCTCAATGCTTGTTGGGTAAGTTGAGTCAAGTGAAGGAAGAGGTTTGAGGTATGACTGAGGAGTGAATCTCACACTGTAGCAGAATGGCTAGGAAGGTTTGGGTAATGTTATTGTTGCATATTTTATAGAACAATGTGCAATTGTAAGGGAATTATCAACGAATAATAAAAGAAGCCAGTGGTTGTGGACATAGCCCAAGTTGGGTGAACCACTTTAAACTTGTGTGTTGTGATGTGTTGTCTTTGCATTTGATGATGTTTCATGTTATGGTACAATGATGATATATGTTGAGTGTATTATTCCTATATGATGTTATAATGTCGTGCACTGAAGTCTCTAGTATTTGAATGAATGTTAAGTAGAATATGTTGAATGTTAAGTAGTTGTTAAGTAATGGGAAATTCACATATGGGTAAATGGTAGTAAGAACATGAAAAATGCCTCACTTCCCCTTGTCATTGCAGAACCCTGGTTCCTGCAACCCCTCTAGATTCCTCGGGTGAGACTTCACTTGCTCTACAAGTGATGCTGAAAGGGTCGATGTATAAGGGTTTTGTTGGTATATAGATGATTAACCCCGCATCTTCCCACTGTGCGCCAACATCGAAGTTCCTCTCCCATGAAGTATGGATCACCCCGATTGCCCAACTTCGACGATGAACTCTTATGGGTTCAAATCCTGAGCTAACTACTCTCAGGCCTTGTCGTTCAACGACTCCGATCATCCGACCGATCTTCGTCGTCGTCGTCAGGGTTCTCCTCCCATGTAGTCATCGATCACCTCAACTTACTGAGTTTAAACCTCTATTGGGATTGATCCTAGATATGACAACTCTCAGATTTCTAGAATCAATGGCTTCGATCGTGTCAGTGCCTCTAACATGCACAGAGGTTAATGTCCAAGTCTTTGACATTCCTCACGGTGCAGGGATGGGACCCACAAGGATCCATGACTGATATTGCATCTCACTTATCCACCGATCAACAACCATCGTTATCCTCGACATCTCATCATCGTCAACACTTGCCTTCTTCCTAGCCTCTAGTTTAGACCCAACTCTCTCTGATGAACGACTAGGATCTGTTAGCATCCAAATCCTATGGTCTAGGTTAAAAGAGAGCTTCATAAGGTCTCCCAACCTTCTTCTAGACAACCCTTGTCTATTGACCACTCCCGTGGCAACACCTATTGGCCATATGACACATTGGTTACCAATTTGGCAAGCCACGTCATCATGATGACACCATCCCTTTTCATTTATTTCTTAACTGGGACCTAAAACTATCTATGGTGGAGATCATTCCTCCCCTCAATCGACGGTTCTTGTTCTCTTTCTCGTAGCATTTGTCGTCATCGTCGCTCTTTGGACCATCACTTGTCCTAGTCGATGTTTGATCCTCGACAACGATGAAATTAGCATCGATGGTCCATATCTGACCATCGTACAAATCGATGATTATCGCTAGTTCTAGGATTTTTATAGTTGTTGGCTTTCTCCTGTTCTCCTGTCTCCATGGTTCGAGACTCCCGACGATCTCACCCGTCATTGTAAGGATGAAATTCATTAGCCATACTAAATAGACGGTTCTCGTCCCATCTCCAGAACCTCGTTGTCATCCATGGACTTCTCATGAGTCCCAACACTCGATCATCCCCGATGACATTGCTCCCTCCTATGAAGGGATAAGATCTCTCGGCTCGTGATCTGACGACCGAGATTTAAAGCGAAGGTATAAAAGACCTCCTCACCCATCGGGGCCCGCTCTTTCCCGTCGACCAATTACTTGTCGACACGTGTCGTCTCAAGGGACACACTAACTTCCATGCTGACAGTCCATGTTAGCATGATGTCACCTTCCCCTTTCCTAACTTGAATGAAACCTAAGGCATATCTATGGTTGAGATTAAGTCTCCCTTCCGCACCGATCGATGACTCTTGATGATCCGCGAACCCCTATCATTGTCGGTACTCTCAGGTCCATTGCTCAACCTTTCCAACCACATACTCCCAATGATGATGCCATTGACATCAATGATCCAGATCTCATCAGGGTCATTCTCGCTAGATTGACGACCTTCATTCCACCACAAGGTTTTGTCGTCGTTGGACTTATTATAAGTCCAACCACTCAGTTGTCTTTCGACGATGATGCCTATCTCGACAAAGGGTTGAGATTTACCCATCCCTCCAAATCAATGACTGCGATTCATCTCGAATTAAAACAAAAGATTTCCACAAGAAAACAATCCAATCTTGGATTTAGCCGATTCATGAATTCTTCAAGGTTTTCCAAGTTTTTAACCAGGCCTTCTTGGTCTTCACCTTCACTCCCAAATGGGCTTAAGGAAATCTATCTTCATAATCTTGGGCAAAGATGTGCATCCTGCGAACCTTTCACTTCAAGGAAGGAGATTTTATAGGGATTAAGCCTCTCCGATCCTTGTAGAGACCTTCTCAGACACTCGAGCAATTTTTGCCACCAATCTGACAGGAAAAATCTATATCTTACAAGATCTCCATTCAAAGGCTTACAATCCTTACAAGGTTATTCACTACATTTACACTGCTCATTTGGTTACATAAATCCATCAGATCAACATTAAAGACAAAACATGCTTAATCCATACCATTATATTGGTTACATAGTCATGCCAAAAATACATGACATGATAACTTGCATTCAATACAAGAATTCAACATCTATACACAATAAAATAACATACATCAACACTTATCTGATAAGATAATTAACCACACCAACTCACTGTGGGTGTATGCCTTTCCACCCAACCATAGGCTTTGCTCGCTCAGTAATTTTTGCGACATGCCACCCCCATGCCAGGCCATGATATCACTAGGGAATCTCTCTCAGGTTCTTAGAAAGTTTGGTATGTGAAGATTACTCCACTCTTGGTGAGAATCTCTTCCCACCCACCCAACCCAAGCCTCTTCGAGGTTTATCAGATGCCCCTTCCAACATCAAGCTCGCGGCCTCTTAGCTCGGGTTGGGTATCTAGACACTCAAACAGGTCCTACAACCAAATTCTCCTCTCAGACACTAGAATCCCTCTTGTTCTCTTGCACATAGCTTCTTCTTAGACCCCCTCCATTCATGCGTTCCCTGCACATAACCGCTTGGGAAGGTTCTCAATATGTCCCCTCGTTTTCCTTCTGTCAGAAGGAACCCGTGGGGTCAATCTGGGCTGTAGGAAGTG
>ML814158.1:0-11106 GCA_009831015.1 Picea engelmannii | reverse complement strand
AACCTCCCAAAGTTCTTTTCTTTCTGCAACCTTCCCAACTTAGATTTTTGTTGAAGTCAATTCCGAGGTATTTGTAATCTGCCACTTCTTCAAGAGTGTTGCCTTCAAAGTAGAACTTATGTTGCTTATGTTTTCTTTTGCTATAAAAGATTACCACTTTCGTCTTGCTAGTATTGAGTTGCATCCCCACTGTACTACAAAAGCGCTCAAGGGAAATTAAGTGTTCTTGCAACCCAAGAGCGGATTTAGCAATCAAAATAAGGTCATCTACATACAAAAGAAGCCTTATCACAAAATCACCCAAAAGAGCACCATCACCCTCCTATGAGTTTAACCACTCTTCGAGTTTGTCAATATATAAGCCAAAAAGGGTAGGGGACAATGGACACCCTTGCTTGACCCCAATATCGCTCCTAAAACTTTCGGAGATACCAGCTGACGTTATGATTTTGACTTTAACCTCCTCATATAGCCTATGGACGGCTGCTCTAAGATGTATAGGAACCCCAAGTTCCTCCATTCTATGCCAAAGCTTATCTCTAGGGACCGTGTCAAAAGCTTTTTTGAAATCGACAAAGCAACAAAAGGCTTCCTCTTTTTTCTCCCACACTTTTTCAATGATGTGCCTTAGAGTTATACCATGATCAATCGTTGAGTGTTTAGGTCTGAAACCTGCTTTCCCTTTAGCATGCTTATCCCCTTCTTCCGCCCACTTGTTGATTCTATTTTCTAGCATACTTCCAAATAACTTCGCAAACAAGGGGTTTATCATTATGGTCCTATAGTTGGAAGGATTGTTGACATCTCCACTCTTGAAAAGTGGTATTGCTAGGCTCGTTGTCCAATCTGTAGGGAATCCCTGTTGAATGATATTTAATGGCTTCTTTATCGGTTCATTTATCTTATTTGGCAAGCGAGGACACGGGATGGGATGAGGTTGGATATAGTCCCTAATCTTTGGAAAGTCCGTCATTTTTATCGTAGTTTGTATTAGGTGAATTTGATGTGTTTATGCATGGATAACTTTTTTCATTCCATGTTTAATGGACTTTGGACTTTATGTCATTCATTTTTATCGTAGTTTGTATTAGGTGAATTAGATGTGTTTCTCCATGGATAATTTTTCGTGTTATATTTAATGGACTTTATGTCATTCATTTTTATCAGAGTTTGTATTAGGTGAATTTGATGTGTTTGTGCATGGATAATTTTTCGTGCTATGTTTAATGGACTTTATGCCATTTTCATGGTTTGCATTGGGTGGATGTGTTGTCTTTATGTATGAATTAATTATTATTATGTTATTAACCATTATACCTGAGTGGGTCTAATGGTTAAGAACATGTGTTTCCTCCTAAGAGGTCACATGTTCAAATCCAGAGGGGGGTAGGGTATGTATACCTCTGTAGACTTTACCGGTAAAATCACTAGGCGGAGGGGGTCTCATACACCAATTTGGTGTCTAGCTTAGCCGTGACCTTAAAAATAGATTATTATTATTATGTATGTTTAATATTTTGTGTATTAGTTTTCTTGGATGGGTGTAATACCCTTGTTTCCTCCCGTATGTAATTTATCATGTTTAATGATTGCCATGTCATGGTATGTAATCAACGTAAATGTATTATTGTTTAATTGTAAATGCCAACAGTTGACCGTGAGGGTGAAGCCTTAAAAGTAATGGTCATGATATCACTAGAGGAAAGAGTGAGGAAGCCTATTGAGGGGGTTCATTATGTTAAGATGACCCAAATCCCCTTGCTGAGATATTTGATTTAGAAATAATAAGTCATTTCCCTTTACCCTGATTTCAAGACAAATTAGTTAATGAGAGGGGGATGGTAGTTGAACAACCAACCACCCTCAATGAATATGAGTATGGAAGATTCGGCTAAGGCAGTGGAAATTGTCGGCCAAAAGTATCACATAGTATCACTTCCTACAGCCCAGATTGACCCCACGGGTTCCTTCTGACAGAAGGAAAACGAGGGGACATATTGAGAACCTTCCCAAGCGGTTATGTGCAGGGAACGCATGAATGGAGGGGGTCTAAGAAGAAGCTATGTGCAAGAGAACAAGAGGGATTCTAGTGTCTGAGAGGAGAATTTGGTTGTAGGACCTGTTTGAGTGTCTAGATACCCAACCCGAGCTAAGAGGCCGCGAGCTTGATGTTGGAAGGGGCATCTGATAAACCTCGAAGAGGCTTGGGTTGGGTGGGTGGGAAGAGATTCTCACCAAGAGTGGAGTAATCTTCACATACCAAACTTTCTAAGAACCTGAGAGAGATTCCCTAGTGATATCATGGCCTGGCATGGGGGTGGCATGTCGCAAAAATTACTGAGCGAGCAAAGCCTATGGTTGGGTGGAAAGGCATACACCCACAGTGAGTTGGTGTGGTTAATTATCTTATCAGATAAGTGTTGATGTATGTTATTTTATTGTGTATAGATGTTGAATTCTTGTATTGAATGCAAGTTATCATGTCATGTATTTTTGGCATGACTATGTAACCAATATAATGGTATGGATTAAGCATGTTTTGTCTTTAATGTTGATCTGATGGATTTATGTAACCAAATGAGCAGTGTAAATGTAGTGAATAACCTTGTAAGGATTGTAAGCCTTTGAATGGAGATCTTGTAAGATATAGATTTTTCCTGTCAGATTGGTGGCAAAAATTGCTCGAGTGTCTGAGAAGGTCTCTACAAGGATCGGAGAGGCTTAATCCCTATAAAATCTCCTTCCTTGAAGTGAAAGGTTCGCAGGATGCACATCTTTGCCCAAGATTATGAAGATAGATTTCCTTAAGCCCATTTGGGAGTGAAGGTGAAGACCAAGAAGGCCTGGTTAAAAACTTGGAAAACCTTGAAGAATTCATGAATCGGCTAAATCCAAGATTGGATTGTTTTCTTGTGGAAATCTTTTGTTTTAATTCGAGATGAATCGCAGTCATTGATTTGGAGGGATGGGTAAATCTCAACCCTTTGTCGAGATAGGCATCATCGTCGAAAGACAACTGAGTGGTTGGACTTATAATAAGTCCAACGACGACAAAACCTTGTGGTGGAATGAAGGTCGTCAATCTAGCGAGAATGACCCTGATGAGATCTGGATCATTGATGTCAATGGCATCATCATTGGGAGTATGTGGTTGGAAAGGTTGAGCAATGGACCTGAGAGTACCGACAATGATAGGGGTTCGCGGATCATCAAGAGTCATCGATCGGTGCGGAAGGGAGACTTAATCTCAACCATAGATATGCCTTAGGTTTCATTCAAGTTAGGAAAGGGGAAGGTGACATCATGCTAACATGGACTGTCAGCATGGAAGTTAGTGTGTCCCTTGAGACGACACGTGTCGACAAGTAATTGGTCGACGGGAAAGAGCGGGCCCCGATGGGTGAGGAGGTCTTTTATACCTTCGCTTTAAATCTCGGTCGTCAGATCACGAGCCGAGAGATCTTATCCCTTCATAGGAGGGAGCAATGTCATCGGGGATGATCGAGTGTTGGGACTCATGAGAAGTCCATGGATGACAACGAGGTTCTGGAGATGGGACGAGAACCGTCTATTTAGTATGGCTAATGAATTTCATCCTTACAATGACGGGTGAGATCGTCGGGAGTCTCGAACCATGGAGACAGGAGAACAGGAGAAAGCCAACAACTATAAAAATCCTAGAACTAGCGATAATCATCGATTTGTACGATGGTCAGATATGGACCATCGATGCTAATTTCATCGTTGTCGAGGATCAAACATCGACTAGGACAAGTGATGGTCCAAAGAGCGACGATGACGACAAATGCTACGAGAAAGAGAACAAGAACCGTCGATTGAGGGGAGGAATGATCTCCACCATAGATAGTTTTAGGTCCCAGTTAAGAAATAAATGAAAAGGGATGGTGTCATCATGATGACGTGGCTTGCCAAATTGGTAACCAATGTGTCATATGGCCAATAGGTGTTGCCACGGGAGTGGTCAATAGACAAGGGTTGTCTAGAAGAAGGTTGGGAGACCTTATGAAGCTCTCTTTTAACCTAGACCATAGGATTTGGATGCTAACAGATCCTAGTCGTTCATCAGAGAGAGTTGGGTCTAAACTAGAGGCTAGGAAGAAGGCAAGTGTTGACGATGATGAGATGTCGAGGATAACGATGGTTGTTGATCGGTGGATAAGTGAGATGCAATATCAGTCATGGATCCTTGTGGGTCCCATCCCTGCACCGTGAGGAATGTCAAAGACTTGGACATTAACCTCTGTGCATGTTAGAGGCACTGACACGATCGAAGCCATTGATTCTAGAAATCTGAGAGTTGTCATATCTAGGATCAATCCCAATAGAGGTTTAAACTCAGTAAGTTGAGGTGATCGATGACTACATGGGAGGAGAACCCTGACGACGACGACGAAGATCGGTCGGATGATCGGAGTCGTTGAACGACAAGGCCTGAGAGTAGTTAGCTCAGGATTTGAACCCATAAGAGTTCATCGTCGAAGTTGGGCAATCGGGGTGATCCATACTTCATGGGAGAGGAACTTCGATGTTGGCGCACAGTGGGAAGATGCGGGGTTAATCATCTATATACCAACAAAACCCTTATACATCGACCCTTTCAGCATCACTTGTAGAGCAAGTGAAGTCTCACCCGAGGAATCTAGAGGGGTTGCAGGAACCAGGGTTCTGCAATGACAAGGGGAAGTGAGGCATTTTTCATGTTCTTACTACCATTTACCCATATGTGAATTTCCCATTACTTAACAACTACTTAACATTCAACATATTCTACTTAACATTCATTCAAATACTAGAGACTTCAGTGCACGACATTATAACATCATATAGGAATAATACACTCAACATATATCATCATTGTACCATAACATGAAACATCATCAAATGCAAAGACAACACATCACAACACACAAGTTTAAAGTGGTTCACCCAACTTGGGCTATGTCCACAACCACTGGCTTCTTTTATTATTCGTTGATAATTCCCTTACAATTGCACATTGTTCTATAAAATATGCAACAATAACATTACCCAAACCTTCCTAGCCATTCTGCTACAGTGTGAGATTCACTCCTCAGTCATACCTCAAACCTCTTCCTTCACTTGACTCAACTTACCCAACAAGCATTGAGAACTTCTCATATGTTGAACCCCCAAAACTTTCGAACCTCGGACTCCTAACACTATGAACTTCTCTACCCAAAAACCCTTTACATATTTATACATAAAAATAGGGCTAAGCCTGTTACAAAGTGGACAAAAATGTCCCCAAAAACCCAATAGTCTATAACCATTTTCCGCCTTTTACGCACTGCTCCATCATGCATCATTTTGTCGCGCGCTTTGAATCCTTAAACTCCACTTCCATTGCACACTTTGGTCCATCTTCTAGTTTCCTTTTGTTCTTTGACTTCTTCTGGTGCAGATCTCAAAACTTAACCAAAATTTCTATCCAACAGGTCCCCAACACTCATTTGTGGCTTGTCCCAAGCCACTCGAGCATTCTTCCAATGCGCCATGAATTTTTCAAAGGTCGTTTTCATTGTCGCGACCTTTTCCTTGACCTCTTGTTCCTTCTACAAAATTTGTTCAACTGTTTCTGCAGTGACGTGAGCCTACATCTTTTGGACACCTTCATCAACTACATGTTTGATGATTTCTTGAGTTGTTGTTAAGGTCGTTGTCATTCTATATGCTTCCTCCTGTAGTACTTCTATATGTTGTCCGCAAGCCTGCTGCTCCGCCCTTAGCTGATTCATTTCTGAATATAAATTTATGTTCTCATTCATCGCAGTTACCACCTCAGCTGGTGGTAATGTGCCTATCACATCTTTGAATTTTTGCACCTATTCCTGCACAACTTGGATCTTTTGACTAATCTCTTGTTGCTCCTTATCCTCACTAAGTTGTGCCAAAACTCCCATAGTCTTTGTATATAGTTGAGCACACTCTACTACTAGAGTCTTTATACTTTCCACCATTGTTGTCATTGTTTTCTTCCTCGTCTCCCTCTCTTCAGGTGGAGTGCTTCGTGTCACGTGTGCTTCTAGATCAATTATTCGTGTGTGGAAGCCCTAAATGACTTCACTTATCTTCGTGACTTGATCTTCCACCGGGGAATCATTCTCTATTTGCGCCTCTGGGAGTTCTTGATATACCTTCTTGAATGGTTGTTGCATTCTCTCTACCTTCTGCATGGCCTCATCACGCTCATGTTTAACTTTTTTGTACTCTACCTCTAATGCGACATTTTTTGTCGTAACCTTTACTAATTCGGTAGATGTCTTAACTGCGTACACGTTCATCTCTTGTGTTGTTCTCATATGTAATTCCTGCAATACATCCATTGGCAGTTCTGAGAGCACTAAGTCAAAGTGACCTAGTGCCCTGGCCTATTCTTGCATTTCTGTCGTGGGGAACTCGATTGCCCCTATCAGTAGCTTAATCAATCTTTGTTCTCCTGCAATTGTTAAGGACTAGGAGATTGTTGGCCCTGCCTCTCCAGTATTGGTAGTCCTTATTGTTGGTTCCTCCTTCGTCTGTCACCCTTATGTGATGTTTGTTGCTTCTAATAGTTGTCGCAATTCTGCCATTTGTTCCTGCATGTGTCTGTTCATCTCTTGTTGTTGTTGTGTTACGCACTGAAACGCGTCGTCAGTGACTTCTTTTACTTGTTCACCTATCTTCTCCAAAATGTCCTCGATCAAATCTTGGATAGCCACTTCCTTAACGACTTTTTTCTTTGGTCGTTGTTGTCCAGGTCTCCTTGTCTTTAACTCCTTTCTCTTCCTATCATTGTGTAGTGTTGTCTGTTGAGTTGTTTCCTCTGGGCCCTTTCCTCTGTCATGGTCGTCTCCTTCTTCTTCATCCTCATCGACGTCGTGTATTTTAGGTTTTGCTTCTCTGATAGATTTGTCTCTACTGGTGGAATCTTCCACTTGTCTTCCCAATCAACCATAATGTGGCTCATCTCCTCTTCTGTTAATTTGTATTGGGTTGGAAGCCATTGTTGATATGGGTCCTTATTTGTTTGTATGTACATGGAGTGGCACCCAGCCTTGAAGTGTGCCACTGCCTTGACCACCCGTGGTGGTATGTACGGGGTCCTTTCTATGTTGTCCTCGATAGTTTCCTTGTAAATATAGAATTCTACATTACTATCCATCTAGCGTGCATTATGCGTAGTATACCAAAGGTTCTGATAACACATGGCTAAACAAGGCTTCTCCTTGACTCCCAAAAATTGACTGTCATCTGGCTCTCTCCAAGCTGATAGCGTGATTATAATTAGTGACCAAGAGTAGTAGAACTCGGTACCCTTGTCTTGCGCTTCCTCACAATCGATCAAAACTTGGTTTAACAAAAATGTTGCCCAATTCATTTGGACACCCTCGACACATTGTTCTGCTGCCACTATGACCGTTGTTGGCACTTGATCTTTTCTACACTTCCTTAATACCTTACAGGCTAAGGCATGCGTCGTAAACCTTACCGTCATGTCGCAGATGCTTGTGACATCCAATCCACATTGTGCACAGAATGTATGGAATTTCTCTTTCATGCTCTAAGTGAGAGTGGGGTCCTCCCCCTACGACAAAGATATGTAATATGTTGATATTATGGTAATTGTGGGAGGTATTAACCTCTACGTGTAAAATTTGACAAGTCTAGAATATTTCGGGAAGCAAATGAAACCCTAGAAGGTTAGGAAATAACCTTATAAGACAAGTCAGCTCAAGATAATAATTTATATTAAATTATTATCCTCCAGAAGTAGAAGTCGTCCTAGTTAGGTCACTTGGAGGACTATAAATAAGAGGGCACTAGAGCTAATTTGTCACACTCACTCTCATAACTGCATAAGGACAAGTGGTGTGCATGATTGGAGGAGAGTTGTAGATGTTGCAGTGGTGACTTGGTCTTTGGTTATGGTCTGACTTTCTGCTTGGTTATGGTTTGGACTTTCAGCTTGGTACGCTAGCCTTGGAGAGAGGTACGCTACCTTGGTTGGCTATTGGTTCTAGGGTTTGCTTCTGGAGTTATTTTGTCTATCAAGGTGAAGGTGCTCGGGGGTGTCCTCTATGCTTATGGTTGAGTGACAATATTTCTATATTATGTACGGTGAAACAAGCACACCTGTTATTCTAACAGTTTATGGGCCCACACTATATTCGAACAGTCTAACCACTGGAAGGTAGATTGGGAGGATTTGCCCAGTTGCAGTTGCAGTCAAAGTTTTGTTGCAGCAACGAAATCCTAACCCTCGTGTTGAGACACCTTAAGTGAAGTGTTTGACCTAATTCCTAGATAACCTAGTGTGCCCTAGCCTAGCGCACCTCCCAGTACTCTCAGCAAGCCAAGGCGTCAAGTTTGAGTTTTTGGTCAAAGTCAAATGTTGACCAAGTCAAAGCAGTCACGACTTATTCTATGAAGTTAGAAAACAAGTTAGAAGGGGTTTCTACCTTTAGAGAATGGAAGACAAGGATTGACCTCATCCTTGCCAAGAAAAAAGTGTTGGATATCGTGAAAGGCAAGATCATGGAACCACAGTTTGAAGCAGGAAAAGAGAAAATTTGCAGTTATGGAGAAGTTCAAGGACAATGACATCAATGCTATGAGCATCATAGTGGACTCTATAAAGGACCATTTGATACCATACATTTCTCATCTTGACACATCTAAGAACATGTGTGATGCCCTAACTAACCTCTTCTTGGTCAGAAATATTGGACAAGTGATGAGTCTGAAGAATGAGCTTCATGACATGAAAATGAATGATGGTGACAACATAACATCATACTTTGTAAGAATCTCTCAGTTAAGAGATCAACTACAAGCTATTGAGGAAATCATTTCAGAAAAGGAACTAGTAAATATAGTGCTTAATGACCTTCCCAAGACATAGGATGCATTTTCACAAGCATGAACACAAGAACAGAGTATCACACACTCGAAGAACTTTGTACTTGTTGTGCAAAAGAAGAATCAAGGATTAGCACAAAAGAGAAATCCCAAAATAAAGATGATGATCAAGCCTACACAACAAAGTTCAAGAAATTCAAGAATAAGAAGAAGTTTGGCTCAAGGAAGAAACCAAATCAAGAAAAGGATATGTCAAAAACACAATGCTTCAACTATCGAAAATATGGTCACTAATGTTTTGAGTTAAAGAAAAGGAAGGAAACACACGAAGCAACAATTGCCAAAGAAAAGGAACCCTCAAATAAAGTCAAGTAGGATGAAGCAAAATTTTTCTACTAGTCATGATACCTATGGGAGAATAACAAGATAAGTGTTATCACTGAAAAATTGTCTGCAATATTGCACGCAAATGGTTAAAGAAACACATCAATGCCAACAACAATTAGTTCACCTACAACACTGAAATGCATTCAAAAGGCAAAAAATTATACAATTGGGTAAAAAATTGACATGCGCAAATTCACCAAAGGAAGCGCGCGCACAGTGCGCAGTATGCGCAGGCCAACAAAGCCCTTAGAGCACACAATGCGCCAAGTGCGTGACTGTGTACGAGAAAAGTTGCGCACTTCTATGAATGGCGCATTTATGATCTTGTCGGCCCCTCAACCACTTATGGACCAGCTCCCAACATGATTTGACCCTCATATTTGAGGGAAATCCGAATGGGAGGTTGGTCAAGGCCAAGAGGGTGCCCTAAAAGGCCCCTTGTTCACACCAAGAACCAATTACATTTTTCCTTGAAGAAATACTATAAATAAGAGCCATGGGTGCACTAAGAAACCAATATCTTCATAGTATTGTTATGCTCCAAGAATTCTCCCTTGAGAATCCTCTTTTCTCTTTGGAGCCTTCAAACATCATTTCAATAGGCCATTCCACTCACCTCTTGAGGGAATAGGCATTGTTTTTCTTCACCATTTTCCATTTTCTTCCATTGTATGAAGAGCTCTCCATTAGGGAACTCAAGAGCCCTCCCAAGGAGGAGAGGGGACTCATAAGTCCTTATTTTTCTCTACTGTGTTTTGCCTACTAATCTATTGATCCATTGGTAGCATTATGTTGGTCATTGGTTGATTTTTATGGTTCTAAGTTTCTCATGCTTTCTAACTTTTATTTCTTAGTTGTTTTAGTTTTATTCCTTTGTTTATACATGTGTTTGGCTTGTTTAACCCACTCACAAATTTTTGTCTTGTCTAGCAGGATCATCTAGAAATGCAAGTGTTGTTGTTTTTCTCACCCAAGTGACAAAACCAACACAACAGGTTAGCGACCATATTGGGGATCGGTATCAAATTCCACCCTATTTGAGCTTAGAGAGCACTTATTTTTAATCAATTTGTCTTACAGGTAACAAAACCGACCTAGCCTGACCTGTAAAAGTCAAAATTCAGAGATGGGGAAGGAGTATTTCACTTGGAAACCCACTCCCCCCTGACACGTGACATGAAGTGTGTGGATTTTCCTGCCCACAAATGCGCACTGTGTGCACCACATACTTATTTGTAGTGTGCATTGTGTGCCCACTGCGCAACTGTCAGAGTTGTAACCCGCGCATAACTCCAGTTTTTCAAAATTGTAAGGGTTTTTATGATGATTTGAAGGCCCCTAGCCTTCAGATTTTTGCTTTCATGCACTCTGTAAGGCACATGCACTCCACTTAGAGTCCTTTCCCATATGAAAGGTTAGCTAACATAGGCACTTAGGGGGTAAAAAGAACCAAATATTATCCTCTTTTGCTTTGGTTGCCACATGGATGGCTTGTTTGGCTTGTAAAATTTTAAGTTGAGATTATTGCTATCATACACAAATCACTTACATTGGGACTAGAAGTTAACTTTGACCCTTGAGTATTCTCTTCTCTCACACCATAGTGTGATCTTGAGAACCAGAAAGGTGGTTAAAGGGACATTTCATCTCCCTTAAAATCTTTAGGAGAGGACAAAGCCCCCCTAGGGTTCCTCTTAGTTTTTTGAAATCATCTTAAAGTTTTGTAAGGGCCCATACATGCCCACATGTTGCAAACTTAGGATAGTTTCTTGAAATTGCTTTCTTAGTTTACATCACAATCTAGGGAAGTTTAAAGATCAAAGTAACGGGCTCATACAT
>ML814157.1:55308-65751 GCA_009831015.1 Picea engelmannii | reverse complement strand
ATGGTCTTAATATATCATCCATCAATCTTAGAAGTGTTGTCATAGTATTGTGTAATATAAATTGCAAATGACTCACTCATGCAATCCATGTGTTTTTTTGAAAGTAATATTCCAAATTATTCTTTGTGTATATTGTCATATTGATATCCTTACTTCCAATCCAACTTCATGATAACACATGCTTACAATATTTGGTTGATATGTGCCTTGATTATTTGTAGGGGATATATATATTACAATATGTTAGAATATTACAATATTACAATGTAATAGTAATGCCATATTACAATGTAATATGGCATTACCATATTACAATGTAATATGGTAATGCCATATTACAATGTAATATGGTAATACCATATTACAATGTAATATGGCATTACCATATTACATTGTAATATGGCATTACCATATTACATTGTAATATGGCATTACCATACTACATTGTAATATGGCATACAATATGGTAATACCATATCTCATGTAATTTTTTATTTTTTTTAAACTTAAAGTCATCGTCGCAATATTGACGAAAGTTCGTCAGAAACAAATCTAATATTTTATCACAATCGTTGCTATAGCGACGAAAGTTTGTCGCAATTTGTCATGAGTTTTCGTCGCACTTACAACATCTGCGTCGTAAGTTTGGTTTTGAGATATATTTTCGTCGATATTGCCACATATTTTCGTCACACGTTGTGACGATTTTGTGTCACACATTTATCATCTATGTCGTAAGTTATTGGCCTAGCATAAATGTTCGTCGCAATTGCGACGAATTTTCGTCATAATTGCCACTTTTCTTCATTTTTATTGTGACGTAAATTCGTTGTAATTGCGACGATGCATAGGGTTAACCGATCTTGAAGGTGGTGACACATGGAGCGCTTATTTTTTCGATGTTTTCACACACATGTGAATAGTGGATATAGCGACGAAATTATTCCGACGAAAAAAAATCTCGTCTTTCGTGGAAATTGCGACGTATAAGTGTGGCAATATCAACGAAAAATCGTCGCAAATTTGGTCATATGTACTAGTGGGTCTCTCCAATGGAACCTAGTTGATCTCTTATATCTGAGATCCTCATGAATAAGGTGGCAGTGGTTTCATCTTTTGTCATCTTGATATTTTGAAGTTGGTGCTTCAATGTAAGGGCTTTGTTTGTGTTGCTTCTCTCAAACATATTATTTAATGCATCATACATTTCATAAGTTGTCTTCAAGTTAGCAATACGAGGTAGTAGATGATATGTTATTGAATAGATTATTATCTTCCTTGCTTTGACATCATCTGCCTTCCAATCATCCTTCTCTTCTTCGGTGGCTATGTCTGGTAGAGTCTTTTCTATCAAACTCAATAGTTCATTCTCTTCTAGAGTGATTTGAAGTCTTGACTTCTAGGATCTGAAGTTGATTGATACATCAAGCATATCTTCAACCATAGTTATGTTCATCATGTTTGCATATTCTTCACACACCCTAACGGCTAGGCTAGGATAGAAACCTTAGGTTTCATTTGACTTATGACTGCCAACAATAATTCTTTATAAGATCACAAGAACCATGGTGAGTTGGAAAATCCTTCAAGTAGCTGCAGAAACCCTAGAGGTCGAAATTCTGCAGAAACCCTAGAAACCTCAGAGGCAAAAAATTGAAAATTCTCAAAATTACAATATGAAAGTTGTTGGAGGTGTGTTGAAGGCATCCATACACTCCTATGCAAAAATTATCCCCAACTCTCAAGTGGAAGGTGGTGAAACCGGAAAAGGAAGGAGGTTTGGTTTTTCAGTTGTAGCAAGAAGGTGACGGTTGGCTCTTTAATATCTTGTGTAATGGTCTTATTCAGTAACTATGCTCTAATACCATGTTGAAATTTAATGCTTAGCTCATGCACATGTGGTTTATTTCAATTTATCATCTACTTGAACCATAAACTATGAAACAATACCATACACAATTGTTGCAGTAACCAAGATCACAAGAAGAATAACCATGCACAAGAACACAAGAGTTTAACATGGGAAAACCCTTCTCAATAAAGGGGAAAACCCAGCAATCCTTTGCTATAATTCCAAGAGAATATCCTCCACACACCACAAAACCCTAGAAAAAAAGAGGGTGATACTATGACCTTGAAACTTGTGCCCAAGAGAGATGTGCACTTCAGTCGTACAAGTAGGTATGAAATTATGAGATGACAAGTGGGTGAGTGAGATCCACAATGGGGATCTCCTCCTATGTATACAAGACTTGGCACGGAAATAGGCGTGTCTATTGGCACAATAGGGTCAACCTCTTCAACTGGATATTGTAATTAATCATTACACAATATTAATTATATTTCACATGGTGGGGTCAACCTCTACCCTTCAAAATTAGGGTTACAACCAATCTTACTCTCAAACAATATAGTAAGGGATCCACACATCCTCTAGTGCTCAGCCACTAGGGACATTTCCACCTGTGCTCACCCATGGCGACGTCTCTATCAATAGATCACTCAACTAAGTCCATCAAATGTCCATCTGGAGAACCATCGCAATACAACTCAACTAAGTCCATAGGAGTACAAGGGAAGATACCATCTCAAGCCGACTCAACTCAGTCCAGAGGAGTACAAGGAAGGTGTTGGAAAACTGAGAGGGGGGGTGAATTATTAGTTACTAAGCTTAAACAATTATGCCCATTTTAAAATCTTTACAAAAAACTCAATCGTGATCACAATAATGTAGGGAAGTAAGCAATAGAACATTCAACATCAATCGCACACATGAAATATATAGAGACAGATATTCCTGAGGAAACCCATAAAGGGAGAAAACCTCTTCTTCTTGATATGATAAGTAGTCTTTATTTTTTGTACATTATCATTCTTATGAGTACCAACTCCTTTCAAGGCTACCACCTTTGTTTTACAAGAAACAACTTGCTGATATCACCAACTTGCTGAGAGAACCAACTCTCTTGATTCTCTATCACTCACTAGAAGGAAGCACCAACTCCCTGAGTGTTCCAACACCAACTGAATGGAAGCATCAACTTCCACTTACAAATGCACCAACCTGTATAAAAGAGAACAATATTTCTCTCTTTCACCACCCTACCACCCTGGTTTTTCTAGCTGCAACCAGATGGAAGCTACAACTTTGTGTGTTCAAACACCCACTTTAAACTCTAAGGACAACAATCCTCCCTAGCACCACCCTACCACCCTGAGATATAAATCTTTGTTACTGAAATTTATTACAGTGATACAATATTTATCAATGACTTACCAGTCTCATCAATATTTTGCTACACTGCTTTGATTTTCCTGCATCAGTTCCTTCCTTCTCGCATATTCTTGTGATTTATGTTCTTCTGCTCTATCTCTGCATGTCCACCTCGACTTTCTCTTCATCTCTTAGATATTCATTTTGTTCTATGTCTTTATTATGTGTTTTATGCACTGTGCACCATTGCCATTCTCTGCGCTACGTCTTTTTTGTGAACTTCAGCTCATGTGCACAACCTGCTTCTTCCCGCATGAATAACTATCAAAAGAAGCAACCATCTCTTCTCTGTTCTGCATATATTTATCATGCCAAGTCCTCTTCTAGATCATACACACATCTCTTCATCCTCTCTGGCGATTATACTTAGTTTGTTCTTCATCAATGGTCGTTATCCTAAGATTATTTGGCTTCTTTGGAAGTTACAGTCTTCGACACTTTTCCATCTGTCAATTGTCTCTATGATGATTCTTCATTCCACTGGAAGTTACCTCGAGACTCTTTAGCTCCTCTGGAAATCACCCTGAAGCTCTTCGAATTCTCTGGCAGTTACAGAGAAAACCTCTGTGTGATCATCCCTTTGGCGCCTTTTCCCTTCCAAAGAAAACTTCACGATGGGCGCTAGCTTTTCTGGTTAATCCCCTTTATTTCACTTGACCACGAGCTATGATCATATGCCTATCCAAAAGGCACTTCGTGACTTTGCATTTTGGATTTTCTTCTGCGAGTCACCTTGATTCTCCCAACTCTCGAAATCCCAAGGTGGAGTCTAGAAACGTGCTAGCTCCTCCCTTAACCTTCGTTGATGTGACTATGGTTGTGATCAAATACCTATTCAAAGGGCACTTCCCTATATCAGTCTAGTGAGTGATAGCTCCATTTATTGATATGACCTTGGGCGATGATCTCATGTGACCACACAATTGCGGGTGTGTCCAAAGGTGGTTTGAGTCCAACCCACTTTTCTCCCTGCAATTCACCATAGAGCTCCACGTGTCCTTTCTCCAAAACAGTGGTTTCGATTGCGGCCCACCTTCAACATTTTAGAGTGTGTGCACATTCAATCCCCGCAATGTGACAAGACCTTCAATCTCATGATCTTGATGGTGCTCCTGAACTGACATTTCAGATCTATCCTCTCAAGTCTGTGGACCAGATCTAGCCTTCCTAAATCAACGACTGTAATTTACTTCGTGACCTGGGCTTTGGGAGTTTCAACTCTCAAACCTTTCTCTCCTTTGTATGTCAATATTTCAGAGTTGATGATCCATTGACACCTGTCCTTCTCAATCAACAACTATATCAATGATCATGTGTCCCCTTTCTCAATCAACAGTCGAGATCTCCTTCAGGACTCTGGAATTCAAAGATTTCAAATCTCAACTTTATCTCTATCACCTTTTTCCCGGTGCTAACAATCCACTGACGCGTGTCCCTTTCGGATCAACGACCATGATCCTTTCACGTCTCTAGACTTTAGAATTATCAAATATCAACTTTCATTGTAGTATGATCAATGGTTGAGAATACTCCCGAAGTGATCTTCAGATCGAACGACTTATGTCCACTTCGGGTCTTCGAGACTTCACAACCTTTCAAATTTCTTGAAGTAGATTTCTTAGAAGTAGATCAGATGGTTGATCTATTGTTTGCATGATGAATGATTCTCGTTCACTTCGGAACTTCAGTGTTCGGAAATTTCAACCTTTGCAGTCTTTCGACCTTCCGAAGTGTCTTTCGTCGAAGTAGATCGGATGATCGGATTTTATTTGGATGATGAATGATTCTAGTTCACTTCGGTACTTTGGATATTTTACTTACACTATCCTTCCAATGTATTAGATCAACAGTCAAAAATTCTCTAGAAGTGATCTTCATATAGGACATCTCGTGTCCACTTTGGAACTTCGGCATTCAGGACTTTGGGACTTTGGGCAAGTGCTAGTGGTAAAACTCCCAAAGTAAATCTCTCAGAGTGACATCACTTGTTGACATGGCATGAGACAATTTTCTCTTGACACTTGTCATCACCTAATTATTCCATGTGTACTTGTTGATGTGGTCTACTAACGTAGTCTACCACATGTCCTTGTTGATGTGGTCTGCTTGCATGGTCTGCCACATGTCCTTGCTGACATGATTTGTTGATGTATATCTCCCTCACGTCCTTGTTGGCATGGTTTGTTGATGAGGTCTACCACATGTCCATGTTGACGTAGTTTGCTGACGTAGATCTCCCTGATATAACGGTCATCGTTTGTTCTCCAGATCTAATGGTCCTTATTCATTTTGGATTTTCATCTCTCCGGGCTTTGGGTCTTTCAAATCTCAAACTGAAAAAAAAAACTTGAGGTGAGATTTTTCCGGTCCATAACCTCCTCTCAACTTTAGACCCGAACTAAATGTTGTTCATCAATCATGCTCTTATATCAATGTCTCGATATATCCACGTTGTTTCTTTTCTAGCTTATCATGTCCTTCCACTTAGAATGATCCAACGGTTGTCAGGTTTTCAGGTATTCGAATTCTCAACCCTTTTTGTCCTGCTTATACTATCCTTCACTTGATTTGATCAGATGGTTGTTGGTCATCTGGATCGTTAATCCAATGACCACTATCTCTCTCTCTCTCTCTCTTATGAGCTTATGATCTCTCTGACTTAGAAGGTTTTCTAAGTGTTCAAGGGTCTCGACCTTTACTCCTTCTACGAGTCCTGATGACTTTGGGTCTCGTCTGTGTTTTTGAAAAACTCAATCTCTCCTAAGATTTGGCAATGAAGTTAACCTCGGTCCTGGTTCACACTTGTGCTCTGCGTGCAAATCTGTGCTATTCCTCCTAATCTTGATTCCTTTTGCAAACTCACAAATTCTAAGGAATCCTACACATGCTCCTTGTTGCCTTCATGATAACCTTTGGCTATCTAGAAACTCCAACTCTCTTCCCTGTGCTCATCCTCCTGAGCTTGTAGACAACAATTTCTCATGGTCTCATCATTCCCGATGCTATCATTTCTTCTTTCCTGTTTGCCTTCATTGTTGCCAATATGTCATCGTCGTTGTTATTCTTCCATCAATGACAAGCACACTCTACCTGTGAACATGCCAAAAATCTTCCCATTTGGCATTAATGGAAACCCTAAAGGACTGGAATGTTCTACTTATACCTCCAACTATAGCATCCAGACCACACCTTTTCTCCTCCTTTGACATCAATGTCAAATAAAACATGCTCCCCCTAAGTTGTTGCAATACTTTTCGGAGGTATCAGATATTCAACCAACACAAACTCCCCCTGATAGGATGGACTCTCTTAGGTGAGAGAAGAGATGACACCCAACTTTTGATAGAGATATTCAAATGGTGTCTTGGCTAGGGGTTTATTAAATATGTCTGCAATTTGTTCTGTGGTTGGAGTGTAATGAGCCTGAACAACCTTATTGGTGACCTTCTCTCTCAGAAAATGGTATTTTATGGGGATGAGCTTGGCCTTGGAATGAAATACTGGATTCTTGATCCTATTCATCTTCATATTTAGCTGTGTCCTCTGTATTAGACTCAATATTGCTCACCTCTCTTATTGGGACTCCTTCATCAACCTTTAAATCAATGCAATCAACTAATTTATACAATATTTTATTAAAGCATATATATCCTTTACCATTGGTAGCATGTCCTAAGAAGATGCTTTCATTAGCCTTATCATCATACTCACCTCTCAACTACTCCATTTTGTTGTGGAGTTCCTAGGATTGTGTATTCTCTCCTAATCCCATGTTTATCATAGAATTCCTTGAAATCACTTGAAATAAATTCTCTTCCTCTGTCTGGTCTTACTTCTTTTAACCTGTTTTTTTTATTCTCAATTAAAGCTTTAAATATTTTAAATTTCTCAAATGCTTCAATTTTTCCTTTGAGACAAGCAACCCAAGTGAGTCTAGAGTAATCATCAATGATTAGCATGAAATAGTTTTTCTTCCTCATGCCTTCCTGTCTTGATGGTCCACATAAATCCATATGAACTAATTGGAGTGGTTTCTCTGTTGAATTAGAGCTCTTTGGATTTAAATCGTGTCCTAGTTAGCTTTCCTACTTAGCAAGGTTTACACACAGAATCTTGTGGCTTTGATAATTTTGGAAGATATTTTATTGCCTCAAGATTTTTTAGCTTGATTAAGTGATCAAATTTTAGATGTCCAAATCTCCTATGCCATAACCAGTCTTCATCATGTTTTCTTAGATGACACTCTTCTCTATCTTCTTTCAGCACACATGCATTATCATCTGTCCTTATGCCTTTAGCTACCACTTGTCCTGAGTTTACATTCTTTACCTTACAATCTTTGGAAGTGAACACCTCTTCACAGCCTCTATCACACATTTGACTTACAGTGAGCAAATTATGTTTCAGACCATCTATAAGAAAAACATCATGGGCATCTCCTTTGCCATTACTCAAACTCACCATCTCTTTACCCTTGATTTTACCTAGTTCATAATTTCCAAAGGTCACATTTCCTGTTATTCTTTTACTTAAAGATAGAATCTTATCCTTGTCTCCATTCATGTGCTTAGGACATCCATTGTCTATATTCCAGGGGCCTTTTTGTTTTTGAGCTGAAATTACTAGACCACATTTTTCACTATCTTTCTTTTTCCATGTGGTGGCATTTCTAGCTAAGAGATTTATCCTTGGATATGCTTTGTAATTCTTCATATAGCAGTTTGCAGCTTTGTGGCTGAAGTTATGATAGTTATAGCATTCGATCTCATCATTCAATAGGTCAAAGAGATTGGTGCAACATTGTCTACTCATTGGCTGTTTAGTTCTATGTTGCAAAGATTGTTTATTTCTTGACCTCCTCAGTTGCATGTCTATAAACTTAATTTGACAATTTGCAATATTAAAAACAGTAACCATGGAATAAATTCTAGTACCTGAAGGATGGCCTTCTTCTTGGCATTTGTTGCTCCATATTCTAATATCTTTGTTTTTTTATCAGGGATCATCTTGTATTTATTAGCTTTTGGTGACAGAGTACTCACATGGTCTTATTGTCTGCTGACTTGGAACTTGATCATCTTTACTGGCTCTTTGCTTTCTGGTTGTTTTCTTTCTGAACCACTTACATAACCTAAACCAGTCTTCAATAAAGGAGATCTTTGTTTGCTCAGAATGTCGTTTACTTCTGCTAAGGCTTTCATGCTTGGAAGATTTTGGAGATACAATACTTTAAACTTCTCCATCTCTTTTCTGGTTTTTACTACCTCTTCTTCCAAGGCTTCACATCTTGCCTTCTTCTCTGATAACTATTGTTTCAAAGTGTCCTATATTTTCTTTGCCTTTTCTAACTCCACTTTTAGTGGGGCAAGGTCTTCATCAAGTTTTTTCACATCCTTTTCATACTGCATCAACAATTGTTTTTGTTTTCTCTTATTAAGTCTGAGTCTGTCAATCTCTTCTAAAGCACTGATTAGTTCACCTTCCATATCAACCACAAATTCTTCATCATTAACATCACTTCATGTGATTTTATTATCATAATCCTCTTTGGCCATAAGCATAAATTCATTAACCTTATTTTCACAAGAAGAGTCACTATATGTGTCTCCTGAAGAGTCATCATTGTTTACACATAAACTTTTCTTTTTATCAAATCTCTTGGATTTGTACTTCTCTTCACCTTCAGAGTTCTGGTCCTTCTTATTGTGTGGACACTTAGATGCAAAGTGACCTATATTCATTTCATATGCAATCAACGTTCCTAGAATTTGATCAAAAGGTAGAACTTTTAGAACAATAATTTATTCTATAGCAGATACATTTGGGTTGAACCTATCTGGAAGAGATCTCAAAATGTTTTGAACTAAAGAGGCTTCCTCAATTTTTTCACCAAGCCCTTTCATTGCATTTACTAGTTTTTCAATTCTCAGAAAGTACTTCTCAACAGTTTCATCCTCTTTCATATTTAGTTGTTCAAACTGTAATTTGTAGGTTTGAAGCTTGGCATCCATTACCTTCTCATTACATTCATAATTGCTAATGAGTTTGTCCCACATTTCTTTGGCAGATTCTAAGTGCATAACTTTTACAAATTCTGCTTCTGCAAGCCCACTCAAAATAGCATTCATATCCTTAGTGTTGAAGCTTAATTATAGCTTATCATCCTTAGAAGATAGTACAACTGGATTTACATAACCAGTCTCTACCACATTCCATACATATACACCTAAATCCACTATGTAGGTTCTCATCCTACCTTTCCAAAAGGCAAAGTTTGTTCCATTGAATAGAGGGACCTTGTTGGTTGAATTTCCTTCATGGCTATTCATGTTTGAGCTCTAGAATCTACCCTTAAATAAAGAGAACTCACTCTGATACCAATTGTTGGACAACTGAGAGGTGGGGGTGAATCAGTTGTTACTGAGCTTAAACAATTATGCCCATTTTAAACTCTTTACAAAACACTCAATGATGATCACAATAATGTAGGGAAGTAAGCAATAGAATATTCAACACCAATCACACACATGAAATATATAGAGACAGATATTCCTGAGGAAACCCATAAAGGGAGAAAACCTCTTCTTCTTGATATGATAAGTAGTCTTTATTTTCTGTACATTATCATTCTTATGAGCACCAACTCCTTTCGAGGTTACCACCTCTATTTTACAAGCAACAAATTGTTGAGAGAACCAACTCTCTTGATTCTCTAGCACCCACTAGAAGGAAACACCAACTCCTTGAGTGTTCCATCACCAACTGGATGGAAGCATAAACTTCCAGTTACATAGGCACCAACCTATATAACAGATAACAATAGTTCTCCCTTGCACCACCCTACCACCCTAGTTTTTCTGGTTGAAACCAAATGGAATATACAACTTCCTGTGTTCAAGCACCCACTTGAAATTCTGAGGAAAACAGTCCTCCCTAGAACCACCCTACCACCCTGAGATATAAATATTTGTTATTGAAATTTATTACAGTGATACAGTATTTATCAATGACTTACCAGTCTCATCATTGTTCTTCTACACTGCTATGTTCTGCCTTCATCAGTGCCTTCCTGCTCGCATATTCTTGCGATTTTTGTTCTTCTTCTCTGTCTCTGCATGTGCACCTCAGATTTCTCTTCATCTCTTAGATATGCATTTTGTTCTATGTCT
>ML814157.1:15978-40955 GCA_009831015.1 Picea engelmannii | reverse complement strand
ATGTTTGTTCCTTCAAGTGGATTTCTCTCAAGCCTTGCATGGGCTTGTAGACCACACTAATGAAAAGGAAATATAAGGTAGCACAGGGATTATAATGGCCCATTTTGAATCACTTCAATGAATCCAAAGCATAATTAGGTTCAAATATAAAGATAGTTCCATCCATTTACAAGACTTGGATGTCCATAATAAATGCAATAGATCGAGGTCATTCATTTCAAAAATTATTGTCAATGTCTCCTTCAAACCCAAAATCAAGTCAACACTACCACTAGTGATGACAAAATCATTGACATACAGTGCAACTATCAAAATATCATCGTTCACATTTAAGAAAAACATTTTGATCTCATTCTTGGAACTTGAAACCAAGATTGGGTAAGAACTTATCAATCTTATCATACCATGATATGGGGGCTTGTTTCAAACCATACAAGGATTTATTAAGTGTACACACAAGATTTTCATCCTTATCAAATCCTAGAGGTTTCTCCCTATAAATATCGTCAGTCAAATCACCATGTAAGAAATAAATCTCAACATCCATATGATGTACCTCCCATCCAAATCAACGGGAAGTGAAAAACTCAGAATTCATCTTGCAATTAAGGCAAAGGTCTTGGTGTAGCCAATACCTTCCTGTTAAGAAAACCCTTTACTACTCAACAAGCCTTATGTCTCTCAATAGAACCTTCTATTGTGAATTAGTCTTGTCAACCCAATCACATTCTTTCCTTACAAGCAGGGAGCCAATTCCCATGTCTTATATTTCATCAATAAATTGTACTCTCAGGCCATAAAACTCTCCTGTTTAGGTCGTTCATATGAATCTGCATATGTATCAGGATCACATGCATATAACACATGTCTCATCAAGGCAACACCAATGCATTAACTCTTTCCTCTTTTCTTCCTTGAGTCATTTACATGATTGACATTAACACTAGCATCTTCAAATGTCGTATTTTCCCATTTAGAAGGATAGTTTCCCTTATAAAAGTAGTTGCTACAATAAATTCACCATGAGAGGCTATAATTGAATAGTTAGTAAATCCATTGCTTGTCTTTGACTCTATTGAAGATCCAACTATTGGATGGAGACAATATTGAAAAATAGTAAATTCAAAATCTTGTTTGTATACTTTCAGTAAATTCATTGTTAAACCTGATTCTACTTTATTACTGACACATGTTGATGATACTAGTAGATTATGGAACGCTAGATTCAACCATTTGAACTTTAGATACATGCAAAAACTATGGAAACGTGATACTGTCACTGGCTTGCCCAACATACACTTTTTGAAAGGATTTTTTCAAGCATGCATTCTTGGAAAACATTCTCAAGAGAATTTTGAGGAAGGGAAGGCCAGGAGGGCCTCCTCTCCTTTGGATCTCATCCACAGTGATCTGATGGGACCCTTTCCTCATCTATCCATCAACAAAGAAAGGCACGTACTTACATTATTGATGATTTCTCATGATACACTTGGGTGTATTTTCTCAGGCATAAGTCTGAAGTTTTTAAGCATCTCAAAGACTTCAAAGCACATGCAGAGACTCGGTCCGAGAGAAAGATCAAAATCCTTCGCATAAAAAATGGGGGAGAATATGTGAACTGATATGTCCAAAATATTTGTTCAGAGGAAAGTATACAACTACAACACGCAGTACCTTACATTCTGCAACAGAATAGAGTAGTCGAGTGAAAGAATAGATCCCTCAAGGAGATGGCCACTTGCATGTTGCATGCAAGATAACTACCGCCTAAGATTGTTATCACACAATTTGTAGCTAGGTCAAGTGGCTATGAAGTAGAAGGCCAAACTGGCATAACAGGAACCTATCCCACCCAATGTCACCATGATGGGGAGGTTCTTTCTCTTTAGGGAGTTTAGGCCCAGGGGAGACGTCCCCGGTAACCTGGAGTTTTGAAGAGGCAAAAGTTTAGGAAGTCAAAGTAAAGTTCCCCCTTCACAGGTCACCACCAAAACAGATAGTCCCAACTAAACAACCAATAATGAAGTGTAGGCCCAAAGAAGAACACCTGCTCAGAACAAAGCAACAAAAAACCAATATATATGCAAGCTATGATTCAATGGGTTAGTACTTCATAAGACTATTTGATATCAATATATAAGCAATTATAACAATAAATATTGATGAAGTCAATGTTTGTTAATACATCAATGAAATAATATCACTTCACCAATAAATATCAAGATGATGTAGCAATCAATGTATCCAATCAATCCCTCATTCAATAAATGCTTTAAACACCATCCAATTGCCTAATAAATGAAATTTTTTGCATCAAGATGAAATAACCAAGGGTGACATCAACCTTTTAGGGTTAGTAGTTAGTTAGGGTTTCAATTTAGAAAAGGTTTTGAGAGTTGTTTGATCACAAATTCACTCACTCATAGTGAGGTCTGATTTTTGCACCCTATTTGGGTTATTGGCTGATTTGAGGAAGGCACACTTGTTGAAGGAAGAGATTTTTGGCATTCTATGGTGTTTTTCTTGAAGGAATCTGTTACAACTAGGTTTTGCATGGTTATTTTTGATGAATTGTAAGTATTTTTTTGCAAAACTTCTTGATTGAATGGTTGTAGTCTTATTTTCTTACATGTACTTATAATTTGTTGAATAAAAACCATAGGTGACAAGCACACAAGTAGGTCCTTATCTCATGTCCCCTGATAGAAAATATTTTAGCCATTGAAGGAGAAGAAGAGAGCCTAGCCATAGCTACACTCATTTGTCTTCTTCCCTTTAGCTAGCCATACCATTTTGACTTCAAGAGGAAGAGGACATCCCAGGCCTAGGTCATCTACACCTAGGGCCATTTTATATTAGGGTTTGATGAAAGAGCCTTGCCTTAGAAACATTCTCCCTCTTTAAGCCCTCTTGTCTTGATTTTGTATTTCATTTGAGCTAGTTATTTGCCGGGAAGAAAAAGAGAGCACGAGGCCTTGCTTTAGCAACACCGGAGTGAGCCTCTCTCCCCTAGGGTTACGATTTTGAAGCCCTGCTTTAGCAACACTTCAAAAATTATCCCTCTAGTACTTTAAAATCTCACCTCCTTCAACTTTTGTGTCCTTCACCTATGACTCCATTAAACCCTAAGGCACTGATCTCAAGCCTCAAACGTTGAAGTAGAATTGGATCTAAACACTCTCAAACCTTTTGAATTGAAACCCTAACTACACTAACCCTAGCCTAGACTAACCTACTAACCCTAAGTTGTTGACGTCATCATTGAATATTCCATCTTTATTGCAGMAACRTTTTACTTTATGAGAAATTGAATGGTTTTTTAAGGSATTAATTGAGTTAAGTGATTTGTTGTATTGAATGTTGTATCATTCTAGTATTTATTGGTGAAGTGACATTACTGCTATTGCTATTTTGTAAACATTGACTTCGTCAACATTTACTTTTAAACTACTCATATTGAATACCAGATAGTMTTTAATATATATGAAGTACTAATCAAAGATTGCATGTATCAGTTTCCTTCTTGTATTGTCTCAAGCATGTKCTTTTATTTTCTTTGGTTATACCTTGTTATTGGCTATTTAGCCGGGACTTTCTGATTGGCAGTGATCTGTGAAGGGGGAATTTGTCCTTGTCCTTTTATCCTTTTCCCTTTCAAAACCCCAGGTCACCGAGGACGTCTCCCCTGGGCCTAGCCGCCCTAAAGAGAAAGAACCTACCCATCATGGTGACATTAGGTGGGATAGGTTCTTGTTACGCCAGTTTGGCCCTCTACCTTATAGCCTTTTATCCTAGCTACAAACTATGCGATAACCGAGTTGATGCGCTTAACTATGCTAAACACATTTAGAATATATATCCTCATAGATTTGTCAAGGATCGGACTCCCTTTGAGGTATGGAGTGGTAGAAAACCGAAAGTTACCCACTTCCAAATGTTTGGATCATGCACACAGGCTCATGTACCCTCTAAAAAAAGGAAAACATTATATATGCATAGTACCACATGCATATTTGTGGGATATCTAGATGGTGTGAAGGGTTACATGTTACTTGATCCCTCTACTAACAGGGTCATCATTAAATGTTGTGTTCAATTTGAGGAAACTCCCTTTCATGCACCATTGAAGCCACATGCAGATACTTGTGTACCGCTTCCTACACCAAACATCGGTGATGATGAGTCCACTCACTTAGATCGTGGTTCATATATGAGCTATGAATATATTTCGAAATATGATGAGCATGTAGATGTGGAGCCACCACATATTCTCAAGTGGGCATGAAGCACCCTACAGGTAGAAAGAGACCGTGTGGGGGATCCAACAGATTAGAGGAGGATGAGGTCTCAGTTCGAGGATCCTCCTCATGCATTGTTGTAGCTTCAGACCCGCAGATCTATGTAGAGGCTGCATGGAATCCCTTCTAGGAATCCGCTATGAAGGAGGAGTACAACTCTCTCCTCGAGAACTAGACTTAGGATCTGATTCCACTTCCTTCAAATAGGAATCTTGTCAGATGTAGATGGGTCTATAGGACCAATAAGGAAACAGACAGATAGGTGAGCATGTATAAAGAAATATTGGTTGCCAAAGGTTTTCAACATATTCATGCGATAGACTATGATGAGACCTTTGCTCTCGTATAAAAGATGGACTTTATCTGATTGACCCTTGCCATTACAAGAGATGGGGTAGGAAGTTCACCATATGTACATAAAAAATCCTTTCTTCATAGGGATCTATCAGAGGAGATTTACATGGAGCATCCCCAGGGGTTCATACATAACTCATCCTTAGTATGTCAACTAAAGAAGTCACTCTATGGTCTCAAGTAGGAACCTATATCATGGCATGCAAAGATGGATGCATACTTTCTTTCTCAACATTTTGTTATATGCAAATCAGATCCGAATGTCTACATGTTGAGAACCTCGGACTCCTTTTTTATCATAGTTATCTATGTTGATGAATTTATGATCACATGAAGTTTGGCCTCAACAATTGTTGAGGTCAAATATATTCTACACCAAAGGTTCTCTATGAAAAACTTGGGCCCACTGCACTATTTCCTTGGTCTCGAGATCAATCGGGATGATTTATCCATGAAGCTATCTCAGACTAAGTATGTCAGGGATCTCTTGGTTAGATTACATATGATCGATTCCAAGTCGATAGACACACCATTTATGTATTGGGTACACACCTATGGTGGAAAACACCTTGTATCGACAGCTTGTGGGTATCCTTCTATATCTCACCCACACCCGGCTAGATTTCTCATATGCAGTAGGGGCAGTTTCCAAGTACATGTAGGAGCCACATGAGCTACATTGGAAGGTTTCCAAGTGCATCCTTAGATATGTTCAAGGCACCACATGTTATGGGATCCACTATGTATCAGGTTGTACATTGGATCTCACGGGATTCATCGATTCTGATTGGGTTGGAGATAGCACAGATCACAAGTCCACTTCTGGATACGTGCTTAGTTTGGGTTCCAGACCAAACTATTGTTCGAGCAAAAAGCAGTCAACTATTTCTCTATCGTTAGCAGAGACTGAGTACAGAGGAGTGATCAATGTCACCATTTAGGGACTTTGGATTTAGAACTTCCTCACTGATCTTGGCATCCAGTTCCACCATCTGAATGTCATTTGTTGTGAAAATTAGAGTACTCTTAAGTTTTCGAAATACCTAGTGGAGCGACAACAGACCAAACACATAGAGATCCATATGAATTTCATTAGAGAGTTGGTACATGATAGGATCATCGATTTATATTGTTTTCCATCCGTCGAACAAACTACATACATCATTACCAAGACATTTACTGAGCAAAATTTCCACCTTATGCATCATTGTCTTGGAGTGAAGGACACATTTTCTTAGCAACTTCTTTTCTTCCTTATTTTTGATGCATTGTACTCTGTGGGGGGGGGGAGAGGTTTCCATGAGGTTTTCCCTCTTTCCTCTATTTTCAGTGTTTCATTCATAGATGCATTTTACAATGGGTACCTAGCATGGCCTTGGTTTTTAAGACCTATTCATCAGTTACACCATAGTAGTGTTCAGGGGGGTGTTGGAGATATTACACACTCACCTCATATTTATGTTCCTATGTTAAGGGTGCCCCTAGTTATAGATATTCTCCCCTATATGAGGGCCCCACATCCTCTTTATTCTTGATTCAATTACACCTCAGTTAGACTAGTGGAGTGGAGTCTTGCATGGAAACCTCGGTATTATAACCAAGTGTTGCATGCATGCCTTAGTATCATCATCATGAATGTGCACTTACCTTGGAATCATTACCAAGAAGGCACTACACATGTGTATGCATGATTATCTCCTCACTCCACTAGTGATTAGTTAGTTAAATGATAACCACATTGTTAATTAAATAGGACTAGGTGGCAGTTCACTCCAGTGTCTTTCAGTGAGTGTCTAGATCTCTCTATATCACTACAATGCAACATTAGTTTGCTCATGTGGAGTATATCATCTGTAATTTTACCATTACTCATTCAATTAATACAATTCATTATTTTTCTCTCCTCTCTTCTCTCCCTAGTAAGTTTGTGTGACTTTTCTACTAGCTAGGTTCACTGTGAAAATTTCACGTGACTTACATTTTATAGCAGGAACTGTCATTCTTAAGGGTTGACATCTTGCTTCTTAAGATTGCATCTTTAGGTTTGAGTTTATCCATTATAAATTTGGCACATTTGTTGGTATCTTTGTGGCACTAAGATACTATTTAAACATTCCTACACTACTTGATATATTTTATTCTTCAACATACATCTGCAGAATGGTTAGATTGTTGTCTTAAAGTTTTCTCTCTTTACAACGTTCAAGCATACTTGACATAACAAGTATGCTTTAAACCAGATTGAAAATATAAATAGTGTAGCAACCTGATGTTTGAGTGAGACAACTTGCATCTTAGCATTTAAAACCATACTTAAGGGTTGGCGTCTTGGTCCTAAGGTTCACTTTTTCAGATCTGATTTTACTTGTGAGACATATTATTTCTTTAGCACTTGTGACATGGGTTTACATACTTCCAAAATAATCATATTTTGATTTTAATGCATCATTTCTTGACAAAATTTTAATACATCTGATATATCAAGTGAACCCTCAAACAAATAAATTCAAGAACGACATGGTGTTTAGTATAATAATTTGGAAATTTTCAGTTCTTGTTACATTGCCTGATGTGGTTTGAAATTGTGTGCATATATTAAAACACTCGCACTTTCTCATCATTGGTACATTTTGATGTTCACTTACTTGAATAAAAATTGTTGGCACTTGTAATTTTTCTGGTATACTTTAAGTATTTGCTTCATCATAGTAACAAACTATCCTAAATCACATAAATGAATATGCCTTGAATGCTAGTAATGGTGTTCACACTTCTCATGGTAAAAAAAAGCATTAATGATCATAATAAGGTTGTCCTCATTGTTCTCTAATACACTTTTACTTTTTATGAGTACTGTTGGAATAAGGGATTAAAATAACTTTACAACACAATGGTAAATGTTCTCTACGCGCTGATATATTTTGCTAATACATTTCCCAAACAACAATATTGTGGTGCTCCAACTTAGTGGTGTGTGGACAATTTCTATTGGTTTCTCCACATAGTACTATTGGAAACATGTCAACTGGGTTTAGCTCGGGTGGTTGGGAGGAATGATTGTTATCCTTCTGATCCAAATTTTATGATCAGAACGAAATGACTACAGATTATTAATAGGTGTTTAACACAAAATAACAGAGATACAATAAAATTGGTTTTCTATTCAATAAGGAAATAAAATGAAACTATAAAATGTAGTGGAAACAAGCTTGTTGGAATGGTGGCGGCTTATCTCTAGGAAGAGATGTGACAGTTGCACTCATTTGCAAGAAAATCATTCCAGAAAATTGCCAGAAAATTGTTTTGAGCCAGTTGGAAAAGGTGGGTGGCCACCGATATCCACCTGGATCAATCCTCCCTCCTTAGGAAGCAATGGTATCCATTGCATTGAGTTCCCCCATTAGATGAGGAAATTTCTGTTGAATTTGGCCCGGGTGAGCCACTTTCCTTGGTGCAGGAGTTGCCCTGCTTTGACGACTCGATAAAGCTAGATCCTTTGTTGTTGAGTGCCCTTGATCTGTGTGTCCACAATCTGATCATTGGATGTCTGTTGTATGTAGTCGGGGTTGAGCTCTGTTGGTGTCAGTTGTTCTACTACGTCGGAGGTGTCCAATAATGGTGGGAAATAAGGACGAAGGAGAACCACATTGAACACTAGGTGTAGGCCAAGGAAAGGAGGAATGTTGAGATCAAAATAATTATCCCTCATGGCCTTGGTGATGGTGTACGGCCCATAACAGAGTGGATGAATCTTCCAATGGGGTCTTGTAAGGAATTCTTTCTGCAAGTGCAACCAAACTTTGTTGCCCACCTGAAACTTATGTGGCACCCGATATTGATCATGGCGTTGCTTGTACTTGTAATTGGAATTTTGTAGGATATCTTGAACCTGTTGGCGGATGTATTGGATCCACTCAATGAACCAGGTGGATTTTTCAGCTTCAGTTGGAGTGGGAGATGAGTCAGTTGAGGTGACCGCAAGGGGAAGTGAAACATCTATGGGACTCAATGGTTGGAATCCCAACCCCACCTGAAAGGGGTTGTGGTCGATTGAGCTATGCAGGGCTCAGTTGTAGCTAGGTTGGACATAGGGAAGGCTCACATCCCATGTGTGAGGGTGATTTGAAATATACATGTGAAGGATATGCACAATCATTCTATTTACGACCTCAGTTTGGCCATCTATCTGGGGGTGGAAGGCCTTGGATTTGGTGAGCTTGGTATCAAGCAGTGACCAAAGGATCGACCAGAATGTTCTGAGAAATTGACTACCCCGATCTAAGACAATGGTTTTTTGGATTCCAAAATGTACCCAGACTCATTCAACGAAGAGCTTAGCAGTGGCCTCTGTTGTGATGTTCTTCTTGCAGGCAACCAGAATCGCCATCTTAGAAAAGTGATCAACAACCACAAAAACACAGTCATTTCCCCGCTTGGTGGATGGGAGGCCCGACATGTAGTCCATTAAGATGGATTTCCATGGCCTATCAGGAGTAGGAAGAGGGGTGTACAGGCCCTGCTTCTTAGTGGTCAGTATGGCAATAGCGCAGGCAGTGCAGGACCTGATATACTTGTTGACCTCATGTCGAAGTTTCGGCCATTAGAAATGTTTTTGTAGCATCACCACTGTCTTTTCAATGTCGAAGTGTCATGCCACCCGACTGTAGTGGGCTTCCCAGATCAACTTCACTCACTCACTTGATAGAACACAAATATGGCCCAGAGGACACAACAACCCATCCTGAAGATGGAAATTATTGACAATTGTGTTTGCACCCAACATTTGGTAGGTGGTGGTGAAGTCCAAGTCTATCTCATAGATTTGGGGCCATCCAGAGGTCTCATGGCCGCAAGAGTCTAGCACCGTGGTGAGTTTCGCGACTGGAAGTCTGCTGAGGCAATCAGCGACGCAATTGGTTCTTCTTGTTTTATACTTGATGTTGAGGTGGAATTGTTGCAAGTATGTGGACCACTTTTGATGGTGATCATTCTGCAATTTTCCTTGTGTCTGCATGAACTACAGTGGCTTATGATCAGTGTGGATGACTATCTCCTTCCCAATAATGTAATGGCTCCACTGGTGCTATGCTTGCACAATGGAGTACATTTATTTGTCGTAAATAGGGTACTTACGGACAACATATGATAGTGTCTCACTATGATAGGCCACGGGGTGGTCGTGCTGAGTGAGAACGACACCCACCGCATAGTCTGAAGCATTTATCTCGATCTCAAAGGGTTGTTGCAGGTCTGGTAGTGAAAGTACTAGGGCTGAGCACAAGCCCTGATTCAAATCATTGAACTCTTTTTTTTGGGACCGACCCCACACAAATTTCTCCATACCACCACCCCTGGTTATTTCGCTGAGGGCCCATGCAATATGGGAGAATCCCAGCATGAACCTGTAGTAGAAATTGGCAAGTCCCAAGAATATTCGAAGCTCAGTGAGTGTGGTTGGGGTTGGATCCACATGTACGCCATGTTGATCAACGATGTAGCCTAGGTAATGGACCTTGTCCATGCCGAAGGAGCATTTTTCCAAGTTAGTATATAGCTTTTTCTGTCCCAGGGTGTGCAGAACCTGTTGAATATGCTGCAAGTGTTTGGCCCAAGTCTTGTTGTAAATGAGAATATCATCCACATACACCAATACAAAATTATTGGTGAATGGTCACAGGATATCATCCATCATCCTCATGAAAGTGGTTGGAGCATTTTTCAAACCAAAGGGCATGACCAACCATTCAAAATGCCTTCCTTTGACTTGAAGGTGGTTTTCCATACATCTGTTTGTTCTATCAAGACTTGGTGGTAGCCATACTTCAGATCAATCTTACTGAAGTATTTGGCCCCGGTGAGTTGATCAAGGAGGTCGTCAATTTGGGGAATCGGGTACCAGTTTCTGACTGTTATTTTATTCAGATCTTGGTAATCAATGCAGAGTCATCATGTTCCATCTTTCTTCTTTACCCGCACGATTGGGCTCCCGCAAGGTTATGAGATGGGAAGGATGTGACCCTTGTGGAGAATTTCTTGGATATGTCACTTGATCTCCTCATTCTCTAACAGAGAGCAGCGATAGACTGGCCCATTAGGCAGTAGTGTGTTGGGGGTAAGATCGATGGGGTGCTTGACCTAGCAGTGCAAAGGTACCCCAGTAGGTGAGGAGAAGATATCTGATTATTCTTCCACGACCTTATCTACTTGCTTTTTCTATGTGGAGAGGTTGGCCGCAGAGACCCTGGATGTGCATGTGATCTTTTGCTTATTCTAAGAGAGAATCACGAAGAAGACAAAATTCCCCGTCTGAGATATTACCTTCTTGCATTACTTAGTAGAGATCAAAGAAACAGCACTAGGTGGGACTGCCTCAAGTATCCTATACAATTTCCTGTTCAAAGTAATAATAACACTACGAGGCCTAGACTCATATACAACATGACGTTTCCATAAATAAGATTATCCCAAAAGAACATCACAAACTTTGAGAGGAGAAACATCACACAATACCTTGTCTTTGAAGGGCTTGATGTTGTATGATAGTCAGCACTATTAGATGATGCGGAGATTGCTTCCTTGGTGGATCCATCCAATGGTGTAGGGTTGTGGGTGTGGAGTTGTCGGCAGGGCCAGCTGCTTGATGATCTCTATTGAGATGAGGTTCTTATGGCTACCACTATCAACAATGAAGTGCAATGGGGTGCCTTTTACCCACATATGTGAATGGAAGAGGCATTCTCCTTCTTCTGGCTTGTCTGGTTCACCAGGATGGAGCTTGGTCATAGAAACGGTGGCACTGGGTTCCGCATCAATGATCCATCTTCCCCCTTCGGGTTCTAGCTTAGAGTCAAAACTCGCATCTGATTCAGAGGCTTTCACTTGGGCCACCAGTGACTACTTTGAGCGGTAGTCAGCAGTGTTATGCCAAGGGCTCTTATGGAAGTCGCACCACTTCCTGGTATCTTTCTTTGTCTTTTCGATGTCCTTATTTGCTTGCGGCTTGGATTAGTTGTCCTGATACTGTCCATATTTACTCTGTCCTTTGTTTTGTGGGTTGGGGCCTCTCTTTCCTGGATTTTTTTGTGAGGGGTTCCCAGACCCAAATTGCTGCATCTTTTGTTTGAGCTTCTGATCAATTTTGATGACATATCGGTAGGTCGTGCCCAAGGATGAGATGTCCAGAAATTCCATTTCAGTCTGGATGTATCTATGTAGAGGGTCGCGATACTTGAGCACCAGATGTCGCTCTGAATCTTTGATACCCAACTTGGTGCGCAAGGTATGGAATATATTTGTGAAATCTGGCACTGATTGGTCTCTTTCTTGTCACAGTGTGGTCCATTTGGTATACAAGTCGTCAAAACTTCCAACATGGTAGTATTTTTCCTTAATAGAATCCCTGAAGGATTATCAAGTGGTCGTGACTGTAAATAATGAGGGTTCCTCTGTTTCCTTTTTCTCACAAAAAGTTTCCCACCAATCTTTGACATGGGGAACGGCTTTGAGGAGCGCAAAAGTAATCTTTTCTTTATTTGAAAAGGTATGGACAGAAAAATACCCTTCTGGTAGATTCAACCACTTGTCTAGAGCATCTGTATCTATATGACCTTCAAATATAGGAATATTGAATTTTATTTGTACCTTGAAGGGGGTGGTGCCTCTGCTCGAAGAAGATGTGTCACATGTTGGTAGCCACCGAAGTATTTGCGCAAAATTATCCATCATCTCATTCCTTTGTTGCGTGAGGGCTTGCTCAATAAACAATTTGAAAGGATCTCCTATCCCGTCATCTTTGTTTTCTCCAGCCATGATAGGTCGTCTGGGCGTGTGAGAGCTTTTTTCCTCAAGAGAAACAAGCTCGAGACCCAACTCTTTGTACTTTGACCTCATCGGGGACATGCATTAAGACGACAAGGAGCAGACCGCTCTGATACCACTGATATGAATTTTATGAGTAGAACAAAATGACTACAGATTATTAACATGTGATTAACACAAAATAAAATAGATACAAAAAAACTGGTTTTCTATTCAATAAGAAAATAAGTTGAAACTGTAAAATGCAGCGGAAACAAGCTTGTTGGAATGGTGGCGGCTTATCTCTGAGAAGAGATGTGGCGGTTGTGCTCACTCGAAAGAAAAAGATTACAATGAGGCTCTGAAGGCCTTTTTACAATAAATAGGAATATCAAAAAACCCTAGACATCCAAAAACCTAACCCTAGGAGATGAAGCGCCAAAAGTCATGTGGGCCCCGTCTAGGTAAGTTAGTACATCAACTTCCTGGGGTCGTAACTTTTGCATGTGATCTCCGTTTTAGGCGTATGATAACTCATTGGAAAGGTATCATCAAGGAGATTCATTTTTGGGGCTCAATCATGCTTTTGTATATAATTGAGAATCTTGATCCCGAAAAACCTTCATTTAGGCCCTCAAAATGACACTGGAAGTTAAAACTGCTAAAAATAGTAAATTGCCAAAATTGCCAAAAAATTGTTTTGAGCCAGTTGGAAAAGGTGGGTGGCCACCGATATCCACCTAGATCACCTACCCACCCAAGTTCAATTCCCACAAGTGACATGTTGAGCTTAGTATATTATTGTAATGGCTTCCATCCCTATTGTTGATCAGTCATGTGCCCTAAAGAATCTAGGGTTTACCTTGGGTACCATCCTCGAAATGAGGGGAAGTACTCAAGGGTTTTCCCTGAGCTTTGTAACTAGGAAAAAAAAGGTACTACTGGAAACAATGTACGGTTGACCAACATACTTAATATTTACACACAGTTCCATGCCTGATTAAACTTTGGTGACCTTTGAACATTCTACTTCACTTCTAGGTGCAACCGAAAAACAATTGTTGTGAATGTTTATGGTTGTATGAAATTCTTAATACGCTTTTCATATTGATACTCTATCCCAGTAAATGCACTTGGAATTATTCATAATCATTGTTTGATGGGTTAATTTATTATATGAATGTGTTGTGGTGTACTCCCTTTTAATGTTGTTATCTTCACATGTGTTCTCATGAAAATACATGCATTATTCATTGATGTTCATTATGGAATGATCCAAGTTTGTTGTCCATGATCCTTTGACAACAACGGAGCATGTGATGATTTGGATCCAATGTTTCAAGTACTTAAACTGTTGGTTATAAATTGATGCAATCTCTTGGTTTAACTATGCAACTGAATACATGTCTGACAACTTAAAGATATTTCATGGTTTATGATCAATGAGCAAGATTTCATTTCACTTTCCAAGCATTAGTTTATATATATTTGAACTTTTTCATATTTATAATTGTGATCCACTATCCACACCTACCTAAGCTCATTCACCTTGAGAGTGGGTAGTGCCAAGTGGCCATAGCCAAGTCGAGTTAGAGAGACGTATTCCTTACTCAATGACCTAACCTTTCTTGAAGATTAGGGACTCCCCCATTAGGTTAGGAAACCTTCTCTTAGCCTTAAAGTGAGAGGCAAGGCCATTGAGGTGACAATGGGTGGTTTGCCTAGTAGTTTCTTTTAGGCTCTCCCATTGGATTAGGACTTTTCCCTTAGGAGAGAGTTTCAGTTTAGCACACCCCTCGTCCAAATTAATGCCAGAGATATCTACTACCAAGGCATTTTTGTTGATGTATGTAGCATCAAACATGTACTTCCACATCGACTTTGTGTCTAACATGTGGAAGTCATCCTTAATACCTCTCGTGACTTGGTAGATTCACTTTAATAAATTGATTATTAAAGTGTATGTAATTTTGTAATTTTGTAATTAATGTGAGTTTAATTTAATTAAATGCCTAATTATTTGGCATTAGTGAGTGTTAACCCCTAGATTTTCACCCTTGAAAATATTGAGGGTTAAGAGCCAGCATGCATTGTTTTGGTTGGCATTTTGAGATTCTCCCAAAGTTTAGCACTTTTGTTGAGCAAGAGGTTGGTTCCCATTAGAGGAAGGTATGATCGATAATTGGTTGTTTGGTTCAAAGTTAGATTTGACTTAGTTTCCATGCATATTTGAGAGAGATGTATACATATAGCAGGTGCTGCTATTTTTTAGGAAACACGGTTTGAGTGGGTCTCTTGATAGTTTGGAGCAGTTTTGAGCATACAATATGAGTCCTTGCATGATTATAGGCCCGATGACACTTTTCGAGGTGACGTGCCAAAACTTTCTATTTTTAGCAGGTTTTACTCCAGGCCCTGAATTCAGATTTTGAGTGTGTAGTATTGATCCTTAGAACATCCAGAGTCTTTAGGATCTTGTTCGGGATGTTGTGGCACAATTTACTATTTTTAACAGGTTGAGCACGAGGGATCACATGTCATTTATGTTCGCATATTCAGATCCCTTGTGGAAAAGACGAGATCAACGAGTATAAATTCAAGGGAATTCAAACGACTTTGTATTTTTAGCAGTGTCTATTTTTAGACATTGGCATGTGGCGGTGTTCTCCCGGTCATCCTGGGTGATGTGGACAGTTTCCTAAAATTTAGGAACAAGATTCTATTTTTAGAAATGTCTATATTTAGAAGGTACATTCATTGTCCACGCAGTTCCAAGTGGAACCCACAAAGATCAACATGAAATAGAGCTACAAGAGTGATGTGGCATCCACCTAAGCATGGGTCGCATATTTCCAAGACATGAGCATAAATAAATAATTAATTGAGAAAAGGGAGGTGCATAACAGGACCTAAATTTAGTCGTATATTCCTCTATATAATCACCCCTCCACTTTCCATGCATCAACTCCTTCAAATTTGCCTCCAGTTCAGTTTAAACCACAATTTCCTAAAAAATAGGGAATCCCTAAAAAATAGGATGAAATTCCCCAATTAAGGCTTAATTTTCTCACTATTTTTTCCTCACTCGACATATATTCACTTTCCATGCATTAATTTCCTCAAATTTTGCTTAATTTTCTTTTAAACGCAAATTTCCTAAAATTTAGGAAAATTCCTAAAAAATAGGACGACTTTTCCCCTTGGCTAAAACTCACTCATTACTTGGACAAATTTAGCATTTAAACATGCGTTTAATTCCTAATTTATTCTCCCATGTGTTAACTCTCTTATTCTTCACATGAGTTAAGTCTCTTTCCATTCTCTCATGCGCATTAATTCCTAAATTTCTCACTCACACTTATTCCCTCATGCGCTTTAACTCCTATTTTATTCACACTCCTCTCCTATATATTGGATGTTTTTCATTGATTATGTTGGATCATTGCAATAGCAACATAGTGTCTCTCTCATTCTCTTCTCTCTTGCTCTCTAGTCTAGTAGCTCCTCTTTGAGAAAAGTATTCATTGTATCGGTTGTAGGCTTGCCAAGTGTGGCACAAATAGTCCTCTTGTAAGCTTCATCAATAAAGAAGTGTGTGTTTGTCTTCAAACCTCTTTCTTGACGATATTATGGTAAATTTGTGATCTGATATCTCATTTTTTGAATTGTTCATTATGATTAATTCTGATCTTTTTGAATAGTTTTCTTCCTCCTTCCAATCTATTATCATTGTGTTAATCCTGCAAGTTCCCCCCAAGCCTAGAAGATTATTTTTCCTCATCGTTTTGGACTACTTTTACACGTTTTCCAAGATGAACAGATTCTTGTTTTGTAAGGTTTTATACACAGAAAATCAAACTTAAAGACAACAGCAAGGCACTTCATCATTCCTAGGGACTCCCCAGAGGCTAGCAAGCACTAGCCTAAATGAAGAGGGGTTTGTTCAGTGACAATTGGGGCCCTACTCCTTTAATTAGCTAAGTTTTTGCCATTGTTTTTACACATATATCAACTCAAAATTGGAGGATAAAAATTTGTGCTAATAGTGAGTTAAATTAAATCCTAGACATTAGATCATAACAGATTCATTTTAATAAAGTGATTATTAAAGTGAATGTACTTTTGTAATTAATGTGAGTTTAATTTAATTTAATTTCTAAGCATTTGGCATTAGTGAGTTAAATTAAATCCTAGCCATTAGATCATAAAGTGACGGTAAGATCCAATCTCAGTCATTGATCACTTTGGAGATCTAGGGTCGAGATTATAGAAGATAGTGTAAGTGAGAGGAGTAGACACACACAGAGTGAGATAGGAGATCTCATTGATTGAGTTGAGAAGGACTTTCATCCAAGTGTGCAAGGGCAGGGTTCGAGGAAATGAGAAAAGGGGAAGCAAAGGAGTAGTAGCCAAGTGTGATAGGCTAGGTTATTTTGTCGATTTGTATTTTCCTCGGGTATGTCATTATCCAAGGACGGGAGCCAAAATTTTATCAATAAAATCAACAAGGTATTGGTTTTCCCTTAGGGTTATTTTACCCAGAAATTGTGTGTGTACTTTGTGTGTGGTTTCCTTATTTGTGGTTCCACTATAATGTTTCGTTAAAAACTCAACTATGTTTTTATCCAATAGATTAAGAGAAGTAATTTATTTTGGAATTAATTAACAGGAGTTGGGTTAGATAAATTAACATGGTATCAAAGCGTGATCTCTGAAGAAGGAACCAGGTTGCACCAGACATGAATTTTATTTTTAATTGTAGGTCTATAAGGTAAATTAAAAAATAATATAGAAAAAGGTATCAATTGTACGGTCGTCATACAACGTATGGCCGCATGGCTGGGTAAAGGATTGGGTTGAGATTGAGTTAAATCTGTGTGGAATTGTGGGAGATAGTCTGCAAGCGCTAAGTGAGTTACAGTTTGTTGATATTATGGTAGCTGCAAGAGGTATTAACCTCTACGTGTAATCTTTGACGAGACTAAAATATTTTGGGAAGCAAGAGAAACCCTAAAACGTTGGATAATAACCCTAGAAGACAAGTCAGCTCAAGAGAATAATTAATATTGAGTTATTAGTCTCCAAGAAGAGAAGTCTCCCCAGTTAGGTCACTTGGAGGACTATAAATAAGAGGGCGCTAGAGATCATTTGTCACTCTCACTCTCACAATTGCATAAGGACTAGTGGTGTGCAAGTTTGGAGAGGGAGTGCAGTTGTAGCTACTGCAACTGGCATCTTGGTTATGGTTTGGACTTTCTACTTGGTTTATGGTTATTCTTTCTTTGTGAGCTACCCTTGGAGAAAGGTGAGCTAGGCTTGGTTGGTTGTTGGTCTGCTACCGGAAGTATTTTTTCTGTCAAGGTTAAGGTGCTTGGGGGTGGCCTTTCTACCTATGGTTGGGTGACAATATTATTATGTTGTCTATGGAAAAACGAGCACATCCCTTTATTTTCTAACAAGTTATGGGCCCACACTATATTCAGACAGTCTAACCACTGGAAGATAGATTGGGAAGTTATTTGTTAAGCACGTTATGGCACCAGTTACAACTACAACTAAGTTTTTTTATTATGCAGCTGCAACAAACCCTAACCCTTGTGTTCGGACACTTATGGTGAAGAATTTGACCTAATTCCTTGACATCCTAGTGTGCCCTAGCCTAGCACACCTCTTGGTACTCTTAGCTAGCAAAAATGTCAGGTTTAAATCTTTGGTCAAAGTCAAAGGTTGATTGGTCAAAGTCAAAAGTTCACCTTTGGACAAATTAATATTTGTGGTCAAAGTTGAAATTTTAGATTTTCTAGCTTGTTCTAATCATTGAATCTTCTGATTGAGTTTCTAATATCTTCTTATCAAGATGGTATCTAGTTTCGGATTGGAAGACAAGTTGGACGATGCTACAGTGTTTCAAAGGTACGCACTTGTATATGCTATCTAAGTTATATCATCTAGAAAAACATGAGTGTGTTTGCAGGGAAATTACTAGAGATCTTTTCCAAGCTATAATCTTGGATTCAGTGCATTCAGAAGAACAAGTGCACCCTCCATAGAAGTTAAGGCTTTAGGTTCCAGGTTTGATTAAATTGTTAAGCTTCAAATTTGTGTATATCAAAGGTGATAGTTACTATATCACAAATTGTGAAAGCAGTCTTTGAAAGATTCTATTATTACTAGGTGTAATGAATACTAAACTGCATATGAATACTATTGATATAGATGCTTATTGTACCTATTTGCAAAAATGAACTAACACCTACTCTAGAAGATATTTATTGTTCTTGTTCTCATACTAGATCATCTTACTAATGCTACCAAGAAAATATCCTTCATATGAAAAATCTTGTATCAGAAACATTGTTGTTCTTGTTGTCTCGGGTAGGTTATTTCATGAAGGCTATCATGAAGATGTCTTTCCAAATGGGCATCAATCAGAACAGATAGAAACAAACTTAAATACACTCAGAAGAGTCAGAATCGAAGGAATTCAGAAATCAAAATGAAACCAGAACATGATTATGACACTCTGTAGAAAGCAAAGAGATATGTAGCAGATGGAAGCATGGACTCTCTCAGATGGAAGGAGTTGATCACAGAATTCCAAAAGAAGAGCATGCATTTTCTCATTCGGGCATGAAGCTAGGATTAGGAGGGAGCTAATCCCCAACGATATGATCCATTGAAGAATCTATGAATACCATGAAGTAAATGTCCATGTTCTTCATTGGAAGTAGCAGCCATGATAAGTAGCACGATTTCAATTTGAATCTAGAAGAAGTATTCTTCAAAAATAAGCCTTGAATATCCTTGGTTGTCCATCTACATTTATGTTCCTATGGCGGAAGGTTGGATCCTTCAGGAAAGAAGGGCATGTAATTTGAAGAATATTCCATGGACTCCAACATTGAAGATAAACATGAGGAAGAACATGAAGATTCCAAGAAATAAAGAAAAGTCAGAGAAACCAATTGAACCAGTTTGAACCCACTAGAATCAGTCAAGCAGAAGTAATGGAAGGAAGTTGTGATGAAGAACAATGTAGGTGAGAAACTAAGCATTGATAGATACAAGGTGAGACTCGGGGCTAGAGGGTTCTCCTAGTAGGAGGGAGAAGATTACGATGACAACTTGTTCTAGTAACCAGATATACCTCTACCTAATCCAGTATATCTCATGTAGTATCCATGGGTTGGATTTTACATCAAATGAATGTAAAGATTGTTCTTCTCAACAGAGTAATTCAAGAAGAAGCATATGTAGAGAAACCTCCAGGTTTTGAGCCATACTAGAAAGAGGCCCTTGTATGCATGTGGAAGAATACCCTTGTAAGGATTCAAGCAAACTTAGTGTAGAACCTCTCATGTACAGCAAAAGCATGGTGAAAACTTCCTATGACAGAGGAAGTATATTGAAATGGTTCTTCAGGAGTCTGGGATGATGGGTTGAAAATCCATGGAAAACTTCCATGATGATAGATCTAAAGAATTTCATAGACTCTGATCCAGTAGACCCATATATGTATCAACAACTGATTGGCTCGTTAATGTATTTGGAGAATACTCAACCATATATTTTCCTTGTGGGACATTTGAGTTATGATATACAGTTGCATGGATTTATTGATTCAGATTGGGCAGGGAGTGCATATGATAGAAGAAGTGCTACTTGCATATGTTTGAGTTTGAGCTTTTCCATGATGTTATGGGATAGTAGGAAACATAATTTTGTTGCACTCACCATTGCAAAAGCAGAGTATATTATAGTTTTTTATTCTTGTACGGAAGCAGTGTGGCTCCGCAAGTTGGTTTTTGGACTATCTAATCAAGTGTTGAATTCGACCATGATATATTGTGATGATTAGAGCTATGTGAAGCTTTCAAATAACTTGGTGGTCCATGACAAGTAGAAGAACATTGAGATCAAGCATTATATTCTTCAAGATAAATTCCAAAGGGGAGAAGTGGTTCTCCAGTATATCTCCACAGATGAGTAGATAGCAGATATTTTGGTAAAGTCTATGTCCAAGATGAAAAGATTGTGTACTTAAGGGACAAGATGGGGCTCGTGGAGATGAATTCCTCATTGAAAAAGGAAGAGATTACTCTGAGGTTGGGAGGGAGCACTGATATGTTATTGATTTATGGGAAGTCATTTTCCAGTTTAAAAAATGGTCCAGGTTGGGAAGTCACCTTCCAGTCTAGAAAGTGGCCCAAGATTTCTGATGGAAAGGCATTTTCCAGTTCAAAAAATGGTCCAGATCGGACAGTCATTTTCGTAATGAAAATGGTTCGATAGATTGATGATGTACCATAGAGAGTGATTCTCCTTGTGGCCAGTGTGGGGGAATGGTATAGGACAGTCATTCTTCTTGGCAAACACTTTGAGTAGTGGTCAAGTAGAATGGTCTGCCTCGTCGGGCAGTGAGTCTTTCAAAGTTCACAATTGTGAGCAGTTTCAAAGAATGGTTTGTTTTGGAGGTTGGTGCATGACAATCATTTCCATAGGAAATGGTCTGGATAGTCATTCCCTAGGGAAGACTCATTCTCTCCATGTTGCACTATGTTTAGTACCGGAGGAATGGCGCAACTAGGTGAATGGCCCAGGTTCAGTAATCAGGGATAGGAATCCTCTAGGGAAAACTCATTCTCTCTAGGTTGCACTATGATTAGTGTCGAAGGAATGGCCCAGTTAGGTGAATGGTCCAAGCTCAGAAATCAGGGATAGTTATTCTTCTATGTTTGGGAAGAATAGTCCAGATATCCCATGGCTGATGACAGATGGTTTACTTTCTGAGGGTAGATGCTCTTACATATCTCACATATGTGAGTGGAAGAATGGCTCAAATGACTCAGTTTGTATCATGATATTGTTATGCAAGTTGATATTAGATGATATGTTTGTTGTGGAGATTGTATGTCTCTATAAAGTAGTTGTATGCTACTATGGTGGATGTGTTCCACTGGTTGTGATTATGTGTCACTGGTTAGTAGCCATGTGCTACTAGGTGTGGTTGTGTACCATTGGATAGTATTTATGTACTACTATGGATAGATACAGTTGTGTTGTATTGGATGGCATTGTTTTGATTGCCATGGAGACTATCACTAGTGTTGGAGATTATTTCCAGCTAGATGGATAGTCAGTATGTTGATGGGCAGACATTCTCCAGGCGGAGAATGGTCTAGGAAGGACTGATTATTGGTGGACAGACATTCTCCCTATGAAGAATGGTCCAAGTTGACAGATTGTTGATGTACCATGGAAAACCATTCTTCTAGGACATATGTTTGGATTAGAAGAATGCTCTATCTCTTTGAGTTCAAAGTAGTGACCAAAGTGTAGAGATTGGTACAAGACAGACACATTCCCTGAGTTCACAGTAGTGGTCGGAGGGAAAATGGTCCAGGACAATCATTCTTCTAGGACGTTTGTCTAGATTAGAAGAATAGTCCTTGTATCCCATGGTGTGGCCTCCAGAATCTGTTGGAACAATTATTCTTCTAGGACATATGTCTAGATTAGAAGAATGGTTCTTGTATCACTCTATGGAGTGAGTGATTCGACATCATGCATGATTACTTAGATGGATTATGGCTTCGAAATATGATGTAGATGATGTTATCAGATGATACTAATAGTGATGATATTGATAGTGAGTTGATCTACATGATCATGAAATAGTCGGTGTGGCTATGATGATGCTACTAGTTGAATGGTTTATTTGTGCTCAAGGCCATTACCTTTAATACCTCTCTAACTAGGAGGGAGTGTTGATATTATGGTAGTTGCGGGAGGTATTAACCTCTATGCGTAACCTTTGATGAGACTAGAATATTCTGGGAAGAAAGAGAAACCCTAAAACGTTGGATAATAACCCTAGAAGACAAGTCGGCTCAAGATAATAATTAATATTGAGTTATTAGTCTCCAGGAAGAGAAGTTAACCCAATTAGGTCACTTGGAGGACTATAAATAAGAGGGCGCTAGAGCTCATTTGTCACTCTCACTCTCACAACTGCATAAGGACTAGTGGTGCGCAATTTTGGAGAAGGAGTTCAGTTGCAACTACTACAAGTGGCATGTTGGTTATGGTTTGGACTTTCTACTTCATTTTTGGTTATTCTTTCTTGGTTCACTACCCTTGGTTAGCTATGGTCTGCTACTGGAAGTATTTTGTCTTTCAAGGTTAAAGTGCTCGGGGTGGCCTCTGTGCCTATGGTTGGGTGACAATATTGCTATATTGTCTATGGAAAAACGAGCACATCCCTATATTTTCTACCACATTTTGTGTTGGAGCTGAGGTCCACCACTAAAGAAAGGTTGGGTTGTGGAGATACCTGCAGAGGAAATGACGAGTGCAAAAGAGTAGTCAGCAAGTGAGTCGCATGTTTTGGTGAAGTGGTGTCATTGATAGAACGTGCAGTAGTGGTGGGGGTGTAGAAGCATTCGACAGCCACAGCCACATCTACAAGAAAAAGTGTAGCATCCAACATGCAGGGAGTTGGGTAGACAGGGTGGCGGAAGGCGTAACACAGGGCGCTGGGAGTTGGGCAGACAAGGTGGTAGGAGGCATGGAGTTTGGGCGAGGGGTGACAAAGTTGATCAGGGAGCAGCTGCGGAATATGTGACAATTGAAGTTCATGGGTACAACAACTGATAGGGACCAATCGCCAATGAGTAGGGTGTTGCCCGCCACAGTCATCGAGGATCATAGCAAGTTCGACCTGGAAAAGATAGGCCCCCATCCACCATAACCAACGACGATAGAAGTAGGTTCAGGACAATCGATACAATCCGCCAGCCAATAGTTTCCATCACAACTAGCTAGCAGAGCCATCGAGTAGCCCAGGAAGCCTCGGGAAAGCCCAGGAAAGTCATCGGGCAACCCAGAAGGACTGGAACAACCCAAAGAAGTACCCAGGAAACGAGAAGTAGGTATGGGAAGCAAGAAACAATTTCGAGCAGGGGAAAAAAATTCCAAACAGCAAGGGGTCTTGTTATCGTAGGATTTGTACTTGTGCAAAGCTCAACATAAGTCCCTAAATCTACGTAACTACAATCTTACCACTGTCACCTTATTAATAAATTCCCTTGTTTTAGTGATGGAGGAGGTCCACCATAGGGGAGGCTTCCCCGGTGACCTCAAAGGATTAAAGTAGCAAGTAAAGTAGCCAAATCCTATTGCTCCCTCTCTTGATCACCTAAAGATTAGTCTAGGTCAAGGAAAACTAAGAGGTATAAGGATGTTTGAGTGGCTGCCTAGAACAAGAACAATTTATAGCATATATGTGATGATTTCCAAGTATAAACATGCAATTAATCCCTCATAAGACACTAGACAATGAAAATTGCAATAGCTAGTACAAATTTGCAGCAATACAATAGTTTTATAACAACAATATGAATTTGTAATAGCAGTAATAAAAAGAGCTTAGAATCTCAACTATGACCAAGAAAATTAAGCATGCATCACATAGAACATTATCCAATTTCTTAAGAGAAAATTTGAGCAAGTTAAACCACCTTTACAAGAGTGTATGCAGTAGATAAAAGTGTATTAAGATGGTTGTAGCAAAATTTTGCAATAGCCACAAGTTTATTATTGAGTTAGTGAGTGTTAGTGTTAGCAAAATTAGTAGAAAGATTGAGAGAAATAAGAGAGTGTTTGTTGATCAATTTCACCTTAAGAAAGATGTAAATAAGTGCATTTGAGGGTTAAGGAGTCTTTATAACATCAATACAATAATGCTTGAAGATTGAAATGTCAAAGACTAAGAGGTAGGGCTTAAACTCTAAGGTGCTCACACATTAGGGCCTTAGGGTTTAAGCCTTAAAGAGAAGGATTGCTAGAGTGCAAACACTTTTGGGCTCTAGCAACTTTTTCTCCCTTTTTAATACTTCAAATAAGTCAAGAAATCAAATGTCTAGGGTCAAAATCCTAAAGTGATAGCACTTTAGAGTTTCAAGAGTCTAACCTTAGCAAGGATTCCTTCACAAATTTTGGACAAAATTAATCTTGTGACAGGATGAAGCACATATGCTCCTCTCTTAAGGTTTCACTAGGAAAGACGTCTAGCATGAAAAAGAAAAATTGTCATGAAGCATTGATAGCACAAATATAAAATTGTGGAAATTTCACTTACTTCACCAAGGTAGCATGAGATAAAACCCTAATTGTATAAATTTCATCCCAAAAATAGAAAAAGAATCCACAAATTGATCCTCCAAGCAAGTCACATAAGTGTAGAAGAGCAAGATAGCCAAGTAGGGAAAAAAATTTAGAGTTTCTCTCACAAATGGTCAGTAATGAATGATGATAAATGAAAATGAGTTGGTCCTCTATTTATATGAGGCCATCTAAACCAATTTTTCCACTTAAAATTGTCAACAACAAATTAGAAGAGGATCGACCCTCTTCATTTGCCTTTGCAATATGTAAAAATGAAAAATACATGGAATAAAACACTAAAAAGAGTGATGTCATACCCTAAAATGGTGATGTAGGGTTGAAAAGTGAGATGACAAGCCTCAA
>ML814157.1:0-12105 GCA_009831015.1 Picea engelmannii | reverse complement strand
TTTCCTACAAACTGAGCGATAATAGTGCCATATGTTGATGTTACGATAGTTGCAGGAGGTATTAACCTCTACATGTAACCTTTGACGATATTAGAATATTTTGGGAAGTAAGAGAAACCCTAATTAGTTGGGTAATAACCTTATAAGAGAAGTTGGCTCAAGAGAATAACTTATATTAAGTTATTAGACTCCAAGAGAAGAAGTCAGCCCAATTAGGTCACTTGGAGGACTATAAATAGAGGGTGCTTGAGCTCATTTTCACTCACTCACTCTCACAACTGCATAAGGACTAGTGTTGTGCATGACAGGTGGAGAGTTGCAGCTGCTACAGTGGTGACTTGGTCTTTGGCTATGGTTTGGACTTTCTGCTTGGTACACTAGCTTTGGAGAGAGGTATGCTACCTTGGTTGGCTATTAGTTCTAGTGATTGCTTCTAGAATTATTTTGTCTGTCAAGGTTAACGTGCTTGGGGGTGGCCTTTGTGCTTATGGTTGGGTGAAAATATAGTGATATTTTCTATGGAGAAATGAGAACACCTATTATTTTAACAGGTTATGGGTCCACATTACCTTCGAACAGTTTAACCATTGGAAGGTAGATTGGGAGGATTTGCTTAGTTGCAGTTGCAGTTGCAATCAAAGTTTTGTTGCAGCAATGAAACCCTAACCCTCTTGTTGAGGCACCTTAAGTGAAGCATTTGACCTAATTCCTAGATTTCCTAGTGCACCCTAGCCAAGCACACCTCCTGGTACTCTCAGCAAGCTAAGGCATCAAGTTTGAGTATTTGGTCAAATTCAAAGGTTGGCCAAGTCAAAGTAGTCCTGACTTACTTTATGAAGTCAAAAAACAAGTTAGAAGGGGCTTTAAACTTCAAAGCATGAAAGACAAGGATTGAGCTTATCCTTGCCAAGAATAAGTTCCTAGATATCGTGAAAGGAAATATCATGGAACCACAATTTGAAGTAGGAAAAGAGAAGGAACCTAAGAAAGTTGCAACACTATAGAAGTTAAAAAATAATGGAATTAATGTTATGAGTATCATAGTGGACTCTGTAAAGGATCACTTGATACCCTACATTTCTCATCTTGACTCATCCAAGAATATGTGTGATTCCCTTGTTGATTTTTTTGGTAGCTGTGGGAGGTATTTACCTCTGGGATAACTTTTCTTATAGAATAAGTTTCCAAGACATCAAAGGAAAACCATTGAAAGAATTAAAGAAGCCCTGGGTTATTTATATTGCTCTAGAAGTCAAGTCGACATGCTAGAAAAAGATAAAGTAAATATATTTTCTATAAAGGACAAGTCGGCCCCACTGGAAAAGTTCACTTGTCAGATTAGTATAAATAAGGGTGGCGCCCTTCTCATTTGACACACTCTCTCACATATCATAGCGCAAGTTTGGAAGAGAGTTGCAACTGCAACTGCTGAATCAAGGAAGGTGCAAGTCTTATATCTCTCAGTCTTGGTGGTATGATAGAGGTGGACGAGTACTCTAGCACTATGGTTAGGGTTTACAATGTTGAGTTATATCCATGCTTAGATAAGTATTGTTGGATTCTTTCTTATTGGTTTTCTCTAGTGAATAGATCTTGTTCTTGGTTATTATGTCTTTGGCATGGATATTCTCTATAAGAAAAAGTGTTGGGCTTTCTTCCCTTGTGTAGAAGGGTTTCCCAGGATAACTATTATGCTTTGCTCGGGGTGGCACTTGAGGATGCCTATGGTTGGGTGGAAATGAAAGAGCATTTCCTATGGAGAAATGAGCAGACCCATTTTTTTCAATTTGTGCTTGGTTAAATCTTCTTGAGATCATGGTTTTTTACTACAGTTGTGAACTAGTCTAGTATTCAAAAATTCAACAACCCTAACAAACATTTTCTCAATCGGAAATATTGGACAAGTGATGAGTCTGAAGAATGAACTCCGAGACACAAAGATGACAAGGGAGGATACCATAGCTTCATACTTTGTGAGGATTTCTAATTTGAGCGATCAACTACAAGTTATTGAAGAAGCCTTACCAGAAAAGGAAGTTGTGAACATATCACTCGATGGTATTTCTAGATCATGGGATGCATTTGCTACAAGTATGAATACAAGGAAGGAGTTTCCAACGTTAGAAGAACTTTGTACATGTTGTGCACAAGAAAAGACAAGGTTAAACTCCAAGGGAAAACCTTAGAAGGAAGAATATCCTCAAGCCTTTGCAACAAAGTTTAAAAGACATGGAGGTAATAAAAGATCTAATTCAAGAAAGAATTTCAAGAGAGATATGTCAAAGGTACAATTCTTTGAATTCCATAATTATGGCCACTACAAAAGGAATTGTCCTAAACTAACAACGAAGAGAAAAGAGAGACATCATGCATCAATTGTCAATGATAAATAATCCTCAAAGAAGACAAAGCATAATGAGATAGATTTCTTCTATTACTTGACCCTTACTGGAACCGTTGAAGATGACATGTGGCTGATTGATAGTGGAGCTTCAAGGCATATAACAGGTGACTGTAGGAATTTCTCAAGCATGAAGGAGAAGGAGACACCTCATAAAGTGGAGCTTGGAGACAATAAATCTTATGCATTCAAGGGAATTGGATAAGATACTATCAAAATGGAATCAGGTAACTCTATCCATCTTAGTAATGTTTTATATGTTCTTGGTTTGAAAAAGAATATAGTATATATTTCATGTTTGGAAGAGAAAGGAGACAGAGTAGCTTTTGTGGATGGAAAATTTCTTGTATGGTTTAAAGACTCCAAGATATAAAACGCTAGAGTTATTGGAACCCGTGAAGGAATGTTATTTATACTCCTAGGTCAGAATACTCAAGCCTTAGTACATGATGAAATCAACCCCAGTGAGTTATGGCATAGAAGGTATGCTCACCTTCACTATTAAGCCTCGCCATCCCTGAAACATATGGTTGTAGGAATACCAGAATTACAGTAAGTACATGAAGGTGTGTGCAGAGGATGTTCACTTGGGAATAACATTAAGAAACCTTTCCTAAGCAGTGAGAATAGATCCAAATGGATCTTAGACCTAATACATTCAAATGTATGTGGACCTATTCCATTGAAGTCTCTGGGAGGATCTCTTTACTATGTAACATTTATAGATGACTTATCAAGAAATACATGGTTGTATCTATTAAAAACTAAGGATGAAGTATTTAGAAAACTCCAATAATTAAAGGTTTAACTAGAGAACCTAACAGATAAGAAGATCAAGACAATAAGATTTTATAATGGAGGGGAATACACCTCCAAGGAGCTCGTTGTCTTTTGTAAATAAGTTGGGATTAGGAGGGAATTCATTGTCCCTCAAAATCCTCAATAGAATGGTGTGGCTGAAAGAAAGAATAAAACCATTGAAGAACCAGTTAAGGCAATGATGAATGATCAGAACTTATCTGTGTTCCTATGGGAAGAAGTAGCTATGACAGTTGTTTATGTTCAAAATAGAAGTCCACATAGAATATTGAAGAACATGACTCTAGAAGAAGCCTTCTCCAGAAAGAATCCAAGTGTTGAACACTTGAGAATCTTTGGATGTCATGTATACATTTGTGTTCCCAAGGACAAGATAAAGAAGTTGGAACCCTCAGGAAGAGAGGAATATTCATTGGTTACAGTGAATCATCAAAAGCGTATAAAATCTATGGTCCAAGTCAACAGAAGATTGAAATAAGTAGAGACGTAACTTTTGATGAAAGGATTGCATTTAAGAAGTATATAGAAGAACCTATAGAATCCAATAAAGAAAAGGAACATGAAGATACCAAAGAAGAAAGTACATGTTCTTCATAATAATCTAATGAAGAACAAGAACCACCACATGAATATGTGGAACCAGTGATTATACCTAAGACAAGAAAAAGACCAGCATGGCTTGAAACTACTTTGCAGGAAGCAAAAAAGCATAAGGCTTCTACCTGTACTTTTAGACAAATAAAGAAACCCAAAAGGGTCACTAGTTATGCAGCACTCATGACAATTTTGGTTAATGCAAAACCTTCCACCTTTGAGGAAGCAATTAAGAAGAAAGAATGGAAGGAGGCCATGATGGAAGAATACCAATCCATCATGAAGAATGATGTATGGGAAGTTGTGCCAAGACCTAAATAGAATTTTGTTGTCACTTAAAAGTGGGTGTATAAGATAAATCATGTTGTAGATGGAAGTATTGATAAGTACAAGGAGAGATTTGTGGCTAGAGGGTTCCCCCAACAGGAGGGAGAATATTATGATGAGACGTTTTCTCCAGTTTCCATATATACATCTATCAGAGCCATAATATACCTAACAGCTTCCATGGGTTGGAGTTTACATCAGATGGATGTAAAGACCACCTTTCTCAATGGAGTGATTGAGGAAGAAGTATATATAGAGCAACCTCAAGGTTTTGAGGTACACCCAAAATAAACCCATGTATGCAGATTGAAGAAGGCCTTGTATGGACTCAAGCAAGCTCCAAGAGCTTGGTGCAGAGCCTCTCATTATTCAGTATAAGGAAGAGTTGTCCACTGAATTTGATATGAAGAATATTTGTCTCATGCACTACTACTTGGGACTAGAAGTGTGGCAGAAGCGTGGTGAAGTATTCCTAGGATAAGGGAAGTATGTTGTAAATATCCTTCAGAAGTTTAGGATGAAGGATTACAAATCCATGGAAACTCCCATGGCAACAGATTTGAGGAAGTTGAGAGACTTTGATTATGATCCAATATATTCATCCATGTACCAAAAGTTGATTGGCTCCTTGATATATTTGGTAAATACTAGGTCGAACATATGCTTTTTTGTAAACATGTTGAGCCAGTTCCAGGTGGAACCTAAACAAGAGCATTGGGTAGTTACAAAGCATACCTTGATATATCTTCATGGGACGATAATGTATGGTTTGATATATGCCTCAAACAGTGAAGTAAAGTTGCATGGATTTACCAATTCAGATTGGGCAAGGAGTATGGAAGATAGAAAGAGTACTTTTGGACTGTGTTTTACTTTGGGTTATGCTATGATTTAATGGGCTAGCAAAAAACAGAATTTTGTTGCACTCATCACTGTGAAAGCAGCATATATTGTAGCTTGTGATGCTTGTACATAAGCAGTGTGGCTCCATAAGCTGGTTTCTGGACTGCTTGATCAGGTGTTGGATTCAACCGTGATATATTGTGATAACTAGAGTTGTGTGAAGCTCTCATAGAACCCAGTGTTCCATGACAGGTCAGGAAGAAGTGGTTCTCCAGTATATATCTCCACTGATGAGCAGATTGTAGATATTTTGGTGAAGCCTTTGTCCAAGATAAATTTTTCATACTTGAGGGACAAGCTAGGGCTCATGGAGATTTCTCCCTTGGTTGAAAGGGAGGAGATGACTTCCTCGGTTGGGAGGGAGCACTGATATGTGGTATCATGGACTGTCAGTGAGTTGCAGATCTGTATCATGCTAGTACAACTTAGAGATGATCATACAGCTTAGAGATGATTCTTGCATCATGCTATATGATTATGCTATTATAGCTCATATATGATACGGATGGTTGGAGTTGTTGATACAATGGCCTGAAAAGCATCATGCTAGTACATCTTAGATATGGACATACAAATTAGAGATGATGATTGCATCATGCTAGTTATGTTCATTCTAATACAACTTAGAGACGATGTTGGTGAGTTGCGTCATGCTAGATATGATCATGCGAGTACATATTAAAGGTGGTATACAACTTAGAGATGATGCACTGGCATCATGCAAGATATTTCATGCTAGTGTGGCTTAGAGATGATGCAAGAGGGTTCATGTCATGCTAGATATGATCGTGCGAGTACAGCTTAGATATGGCATATAGCTTAGAGATGATGCATTCGCATCATGCTAGATATTCCATGCTAGTACGGCTTAGAGATGATCATACATCTTAGAGGTGACACAGTGAGGCATTGATCTACATCATGCGAGTACAACTTAGAGGTGGACATACAACTTAGAGATGATGCATTGGCATCATGCTAGTTATGTCCATGCTAGTACAACTTAAAGATGGTGTAGATGATACTTTGGATCACGCCAGTACAACTTAGATATGATGGATGTACATCATGCTAGTATGGCTTAGAGGTGATGCAGTTGATGACATTGTTGATGCAGGATGATATCTGATAATATGCTTTTTGTGGAGACTATATGTCTCTGGACAGTAGTTCTATGCTACTGTGATGGATGTGACCCACTCGTAGTGACTGCATGTCACTACTTAGTAGTTGTGTGCTACTAGGAGTGGTTGTATACCACTGGATAGTAGTTGTATACTACTATGGATAGACACAGTTGTGTTCTATTGGATGGAATTCTGATTTCCATGGAGACTATCACTAGTGTTGGATAGTGATCATGAGATAGTCTGTGTGGCTATTAGTGTTGCTACCAGATGAATGGTATGTTTTTTCTCGATACCCTTGCCTGTAATACCTCCCTATCTAGGAGGGAGTGTTCATGTTATCGTACCTGCAAGAGGTATTAACCTCTACATGTAACCTTTGACGAGACTATAATATTTCGGGAAGCAAGAGAAACCCTAATTAGTTGGGTAATATCCCTAGAATACAAGTTGTCTCAAGAGAATAACTTGTATTAAGTTATTAGCCTCCAAGATAATAATTTTTCCCAGTTAGGTCACTTGGAGGACTATAAATAGAGGGTGCTTGAGCTCATTTTCACTCACTCACTCTCACAAATGCATAAGGACTAGTTGTGTGCATGACTGGTGGAGAGTTGCAGTTGTTGCAGTGGTGACTTGGTCTTTGGTTATGGTTTGGACTTTATGCTTGGCACGCTATCTTTTGAGAGAGGTACGCTACCTTGATTAGCTATTGTTTCAAGTGATTTCTTCCAGAATTATTTTTCTATCAAGGTTAAGGTACTCATGGGTGTCCTTTGTGCCTATGGTTGGGTGACAATATAGTGATATTGTCTATGATGAAACAAGCACAGCTATTATTTTAACACCCTATTGGGTAGGCCAATCCCCAAGTCAAGGAATGTTTCCCAAGGAGACCCTATCTACACCATGTAATTAGTATGGGGTGGATTGGGGAAAGACTCTTGGGCATGGGGTTCTTGAGATATCAAGGGTTCATATTGTCTCATTTATGGGTGCCTTCATGGAGGGTGTGCTACATCTTTAAGTTTCCCTTTGTTTGCATTGCAACTTTTTTCCAAGCCCTTTATTTTATTTTTTATTAAGTTTGAACATTAAGTGTTATGTGTAATGGAAATAAAAGAGTATCACAATGCCACTTGAAGTTAGAACACAATGGGTGTTCTATGCATTGGAAATAAAAGAACACCACAATGCACTCCCCCATCAAGCGGGACGCTTTTTCCTTATTCATTTTTGTTTAAAATTCCTTTATTTATTCAAAGAAGTGTTTCATGGCTCTCAGAACTTTAGGGTGAGAATTTATGTATGATGTCAACTACAACACCTCTGGGCCGTCAACCCTTCTTCCCATGAAATGAGGTACAAATCCTTCTTGGGGTCAATGCACCCAAAGACCCAAAAGATGAGGAAACAGAGGGAAAGGAGAGTGGAAAGTGGCAAGTATGAGTGGGAATGGTACAATGACCCTTCAAGGAAACCCCCAGTAGAAACCCTTTTCCTAAAGGTGACCAACTTACTAGGATACCATGCCAACCACCAAGTTGTAATTAGGAAAAATATATAATTTCCAAGCAAACGTTACATAATCAAGAAAGGACTCTTTGCAACATGCTTAAATGCTTCAAATATTAAAGTAACACTTACCATGAGACTGGACTTGTTACCTCATGAAGAAAGACTCGCTGTCTTATGGGATCCAAGCTAGTGTAGTGGACATTTCTCTGTTGTTGATTTGATGGTGAAGTAAGGTGTATATGGTGATGGTGACATTGCACTCCATGTCTGCCACTTGCAGGCCTTGAGACATCATCTCCTTACTTACCCCTAGGTTGGGGAGGTAACAGGTCCCAGAAATGAATCCAAGCAACCAAAGTTCAAGTTTTGTGCTTGAGGGATTGAGAAAAAAATTCTTTAGTTTTTGTGCCTGAAGGACTAGGTACATTTTTAGCAGTTTGTGTTATCGATAAAATTTCTGATTTGAAGATAGTCGCACCATGTTTGAGCTTTATGGACAGGCTAGACGATGCATCAAACTTTGTGCCTTGGAAGGCAAGGGTCACATTGTTTCTCATGGAGAATGGGTTGTGGGAGTTTGCTAACTACCCAATTGACAGATCTGAAGGACCTAGCCGCCCATGAGTTAAAGGACGTGAAATCCAGGACGATCATCTTAGGTGCGATGAAGGATCATTTGATCCCTCACATATGTGAGTGTTAAAATTCTTCTTAAGCAGTTAAGTGTGTTCGGTATTCTTTAACTTTATATTATTAAAACAATAATTGCATGCATAAGGATCACTAAAATAAATACATCCACAATATACACAAGATTTATCCTGGAAAACCCTCGTGGGGTAGAAAACCCAACAAAACTTCTTCAATATAGATTCTTCAACAAGTACAATGTCTCTCTCAAGAGAGATCTCACCAAACAGGAGATAAACTAAAAAAACCTAACCATAATAGAGTAGCGCACCACTATACCAAGATAGTCATCCAACAGATAACCAAAACCCTTCACCAAAACACCCTTCCTATGTAGTTGCATCACCCTTCGTCTGTAGCTACGTCACTCTCTCGGACTTGCGCACTTTTTTGTGTGAGAGAGCTTGTTGTGTGTGTTATTCAAATGAGGCACCTGGCCTCTTATAGATACAAGTTGTGCCCTCCAGAAATTAGGTCAGGGCCGACCTATCCACTTTATCTTTCTAATTTATAATTGACTTGACAAGGCACAATAGGGATGACTTAACAAATATAATATAATATCATTCTCTAGGGTTTTTTCTTGGTCAAATACAATATGACTATAATAGTAATATATTCTGAAGCTACTCAAACTTCAACACTCCCTCTTAGCAAGGAAGGTATTCTTCTCGCACAATCATCACGACTGCTTCTGCTCTTCTGTATACTTGACCATTGACTTGTTGAATTTCCACAAATATATATTGAAGAATTTTTGTAACCACATCAGCATTGAGGGTCTCATCATCCATCTGGGCTTTATGTCATCATGGGGATTTCACTCTCCAACTCACAAATAATCTGGCATCTAGTTCCACAATGAACAAGTAACCTCTGGTTGGCACACCAAGCAATTAGTCCACAATGACCAAGCATATAATCACGAGGATTAGGAGATGTAGTGCGCACACACTACCCATCTAGCCCAAAGCTAGGAAACACGTCCAACCACAAAGGTTGGCCCACCAACTTAAAAAGCCGGATAACTAACCAGCCCTTAAGGCATGGCATCTGTTGACTTTCTGCGAGGTCATGTTGATTGGTGCCACAGTCAATTACTTGCATACTAGACGTTTTCACTATAGTAGCAGTAACTTGACATACCAGAGTTTTTCATTGTAGTAGTGGTAACTCGACATACCAGACTTTTTCATTGGAGTATCCCTTCGCGTACTAGACTTTTTCACTGGAGTAGCAGTAAATCGTTGTACCAAAATTTTTCACTGGAGTAGCAGTAACTCGACGTACCAGACTTTTTCACTAGAGTAGCCCTCTGCGTACCATAATTTTTCATTGGAATAGCAGTAACTCGGCATACCAGAATTTTTCACTGGAATAGTCATAACATGCCCATGAATGACCACCCATTTATTTTGCCACATGCTAAATGTGTTTCCCTGAATTGAAGTTGCTGCCCTGGATCGCAACTGTAACTCATCACTCCCTCTTACTAGGGACATCCTTCTGGACCACACCAAGATTGTCTCTAAAGTAAAAAAAAATCCACTCTCGACAGAGGCTTGGTCAACACGTCAGCTCCCCTCTGTACCATATATGTATTATAATGGTACATGATCTCGATATGCTTGGATTTTTCATGGACATTGGGTTCTCTGTTAACTTCACACAACTCTAGTTGTCACACCAAATACAAGTTTGAGACGAAMAAAGTTCGTCATGCACAAATAATCCAAAATATCTAGAATATAGTAATCAAATCCATATGGACAAATATATATGTAATAAGAATGAATAGTAAGATGATTTACAATTGAGAATGAGGGCTCRTTTATATACCCAYGYAGGGGTGCCCTTAACCAATAGTCATGTCCTTAGAGACATGCCCTTTCATTATTAATAATTATTATTTATTAATTAGTTATTATGTTATGAATATCTATTTATATGTATATTTATGTTCATAACATTGCCTTCCCCTTAAAAATGCTTTGTCCTCGAAGCATACTTTATGGAAGACTTATCTATTGCTCTAGCTTGTAACTATTGTYGCATGCTTCTTCATTATTGACTTAGTAATYGTTGAAGACCGGAGACGATAGGATATTTTAAGTGTTGAGCAGAACTATCRCATTGTAAAGGAGTCTKCCCATCCCAATTCGATCTTCTACATGGGGAGTTTATAGGGTTCTTGGAAAGAAATTGATGTATTTCGACTCCCATGATAACTTCTATTTTGAGCATCACTTGTAGCTGAAGTAATATTCTTCGACATACTGGTCATTTTCTTCTGTTGATACAAGGATTGGCTAAAGTATTGATTTTTGTGATTAGGATGTTGATAAGGAATCCTTGCAATTTGATCCTCACTTCGTATACTTGTAGCTTTTTGTTGATTAAACTTTGGAATTGAGTCTTCTTGATATTTCTGGCTTGTTTGTACCTCAACATTTGAAAACATATTTACATCATCTAGATTTGCCTCCTTTTGAGTTGTAAGGTTGATTGGATCTATCATCATTTCCTTATCGACTAATGATGTTTTGCAATCTATCTTTTCTTGTAAAGTTTTCTTATCATGCTTCAACTTTTTAATCTGAGTTAATAAATCTTGATTATGAACCCTTAGGCGTGAATTTTTGTATTCATCTTCTGATTTGCCTATATTTTTTTATTCTAGATTCTTTTTTCTTTCATCCTTTAAGATTTTAATTTGTTCTAGTAAATTCTGATTAAGGTTCCTATCTATTGCTCTAGCTTGTAACTATTGTCGCATGCTTCTTCATTATTGACTTAGTAATCGTTGAAGACCTGATACGATAGGATCTTTTAAGTGTTGAGCATAACTATTGCATTGTAAAGGAGTCTTCCCATCCCAATTCGATCTTCTGCATGGGGAGTTTATAGGGTTCTTGGAAAGAACTTGATGTATTTTGACTCCCATGATAACTTTTATTTTGAGCATCACTTGTAGCTGAAGTAATATTCTTCAACATACTGGTCATTTGTTTCTGTTGATACAAGCATTGGCTAAAGTATCGATTTTTGTGATTAGGATGTTGATAAGGCATCCTTGCAACTTGATCCTTACTTCATATACTTGTATCTTTTTGTTGATTAAACTTTGGAATTGAGTCTTCTTGATATTTATGGCTTGTTTGTACCTCGACATTTGAAAACATCTTTACATCAACTGGATTTGCCTCCTTTTGAGTTGTAAGGTTGATTGGGTCTATCATCATTTCCTTATCGACTAATGATGTTTTGTGATCTATCTTTTCTTGTAAAGTTTTCTTATCATGCTTCAACTTTTTAATCTGAGTTAATAAATCTTGATTATGAACCCTTAGGCGTGAATTTTTGTATTCATCTTCTGATTTGCCTATATTTTTTTATTCTAGATTATTTTTTCTTTCATCCTTTAAGATTTTAATTTGTTCTAGTAAATTTTGATTAAGGTTCCTTAGGCAGGAGCTTTTTTCCTCTTTTTCAGTTAATTTCTCTTTGATACCTTGATTTTCTTGTTCGAATTTTTGAAAACACCGCTTCTTCTCCTTGGACTTCATGATTTTTGCAAGTAGTTCCTGATTATGATTTCTTAGGCAAGAAATATCTTCGTCTTTTTCAATGATGATTTTTTCACATTCTTCTTGTCGATCTTGCAATTTATGTATTGACTTCTGGTTATCTGGAAGGATCACTTCTGATATGTCCTTCAGGTCTTCT
>ML814156.1:137637-178128 GCA_009831015.1 Picea engelmannii | reverse complement strand
ATAATAGTGAGGAAGTTAGTGGTTGAAATCACAACCATTGATTTATTGGGACTACTAAGAATATTCCATCAATATTTAATCTTGTCCATACAAAACTGATTAAGCACTAAAAACCTATTAAATGTGCCCATGGTCAATAGGTGGACGCCTTTCGGCGAAAAAATATACTCAAAAACCATATTGCCACTTTGGGAGGGGATTTTCCCTTTGTTGTTGTTGTCTCCCTTTGACTTTCCTGAATTAGCCTTAGGCTGTGTGGAGCCTTTAGGATTGATCTCACTGATGACATGAGAACAATCATCTCTCAAGTGCATGCAGGATGAAACAGATTTGGCTGAATCACTTGAGGGAGAGGAGGGGGCAACACCAACTTTTCCTTTATCATGCGTGTGCTGGGCTTCGGTTTTGATCCATTTTCTTGTGTGGGAAGACTATACAGGTGAGTGTGCAGGGGGAATTTGGACATTTGGTTTAATCGATGAAGGAGGAGAAGGTAGGGACAAATTGGGCCAACCACGATGTTGAGAGACTGTTGGGTGAACAATCTCATGCCATCCGTCATTCTCAGGAAATTTTGGTTGCAATGAAACATGAGGGGGAACAAGGATACCAGGGACATGTTGGGGTTGGAAGGGAGACCTTTCTGGCCTAGTTTGGACTACCCCTTGTCCAATCCAATTGAAAAATCCAGCTTGGAAGAGATGGTTTAACTCTTGTGGATCTGCATCGAAATGTATCGAGAATCTTGGCCTTCTAGGCCCTCTGTTCCAATTCCCTCTTCCCCTGTTATTTCTGCCATGGCTTCCTCTGCTGAAGAAGCTCATCCTATATGTAGCGTTTATTAACAACTATCTTCTTAAACAAACCATACATAACATCTCTTTAATATAAAACAAAGTTTGGCTCAGCAATCACATCAGACCCATGCAATCAAATCCATAAAATTCATTTAATACTTGTCAATGAGCGGGGGGTGAATAAGGGTTTTGGGATATCTGAGGGGGTTGTATTGAGCAAAAAAGTGATAAAATTAAAGAGAGTAAGAACATGATTACTGCTCAACAAATCATTAAACAATCAATTGTGTTACAATAACAAAATCATATCAACTGTGACCCATCTTTGTGTCATCCTTTAATTGTTGTAATATAGAATTTCCATTTAATTTTAAGAACATGGCGTGCAAAGTGAATCTGGGATTGTGAGGGGATTCATAATGAGCGAAAAAGTGAGAAAATGACAGGGGATGATAATGGATATTGTTCATAAAACAAATTAAATAATCAATAATCATAACTCTATATTATAATCAATCTAAAAAGCACCAACATTCATTGTTTCTCGATTGTATACCAAACTGCTTGTTGTTCCAATAATTTAATTTTTCTGGAATTCCTCAATTCATAACAGTCTGTGCAACAAAACAACCTTTCCATTCAACAATCCTGTCTAACAAAGCGTTGATCCCTTTTTTTTTTCTTTTAAAAAAAATAAAAAAATGCACAACAATATGCTCGACATCTATCCCTGATAATCCATAATGCATCACGATAACAATCAACATTTACTGTTTACCAATTAACAATCGGGCTCAATTAAAATATACACAGGTCTCTTTTCAAACGCGAACAAACTTCAAAATATGCCCGATTATACACAGTTTTCATCAAATCAATCGACAAGATCTTGCAATGAAACAACAATCAACCAAAATATAAAACCCGATCCTTATCACGGTGGATATAAATTCCTTCTAAAACAATTGGTATTCTGTGCGATGTTCCAATACAATATATGAAGCAAACATAACCAACTACATAGGCATCATTTTTTAAACTGGCCAGAACCTTGATCGGGATTAGCAAAACCACACAGGTGTTTCCATTTGCAACCAAGATCACACTGGTAAAAACACAGTGAGAGAAACCATAACGAATAGGAAGACAACCCTCGACTGGGTGCAAGTGCCTGTTTCATTCGTATTAAAACAATTTAACGATACAAGGACGAGACAAAGACTCGATGATAGAGCGTGTTTCTTTTAAAGACCTCCATAACCATTTCACTAATACCCAATACTAGACATCCCCAGAAAGTGCCTGAGGTGAGCAAAGACAATGGAGTCTACATCAGGCTCTGTAAAAAATAAAATGCAGGGAAGCAACAAGAGCTCGTTCATCCTTAAACATCAACACAAAGAGCTGAAGGTCTTCTGAGACTTATCAACCACAAGAAAACATACTTTTCGAAAAAGACACAATAGTGAGCCACACAATCTTACTTATTACTCCAAGTCTAGGCAACAAAACCAATATTTAACCACTGAGGAGAGCAAAGACATGTAGGGAACAATAACCAGTGCACATGGTGCGTTTAACACTTGTAGAAGGGAGACGAGGGTTAATTTAACAGTGGCAGTTATTAAAAATAAAATAGAGATTTAACATCTCTATCCAATACTTAAGAGCCGAACAACTTGACAACAACACCAATGATGACACACTCATCCTTTTGACAGAATGCTCAGATACAACTTGTATCAATCCACAACCATATATGTATGTATTAACATTAGGGCCAACCAAGACTGGATCTTGGGATACTTCGGTGAAAATACAGTAAGAATGGGCCAACGACCACGACTCGGGGTTTGAAGAAATAACACAACAACTATTGGCAATTCCTCTGCAACCGAGTAAGGGTTACCACCATGACTGTGAGGGAACGAAATAACTGACAATAATACATTGAACACAACCCTCCATCATCAACACAGAGCCATATTGTACCACTGTTCACTTATTGTTCCGTAAAGATCCATGATGATACTAATCTGACTGGGCAACAACCAATGTGCAACTTAAAATACTCATTTATTTGCTTGCTATCATAAACATTTTACAGTCATCACAGAGAGCCATAACACACATCTACACAGTCTAAATTCTCAAGAACACACAGAATCTAAGCATCACTGAGCCATCATTTGTTCATACAATAGAGAATACCTCATGGATGGAGAGAAAAAGAATCATACCTGTGGAAAAATGCTTAAATGGCGAGTTGGCCGAGCCTTCTTTCTTCCAAGAGCCTAAAAATGTGGAGCTTCACAACCAACAGAGCGAAAAATGCAACAATGGAACAATACTAGGGTGACGGGCGATAGGAGAAGTATGGAGTGACGTGCAGTAAATGCACGTCGCTTCCATCACCTGGCTTATTCAATTCAAAGTACGAGACAACCCAATAAGCATCACATTCACCAACAATTAAACCATATAACCAATGTATATTCAATGTCAAACCATCGTGAAATCTGTAACGATATCCATTGCATAGTGCACCACCCAATATCATTTACACGTTAACCCTTGCCATAACTCCATGCCATAATACATATTAAAATGCTATATGCGCCCCATTCAAATCTAATGAAATTCACATAGGCCACTAACCAACAGTAGCATAATAGTTAGGACTAACACTAATATCCTTTAACTTTTCCATTCGAACTTGCATATAGTCCTTTATCATAGCTCAAACATATAAATTCTTTCCCTTTGTTACCTTTTAGGATTTTTTCACTGGTTTTTTTCTTTGTTTTAATCATTCTACCATTAAAATATCTCTTACATATATGTGGCTAGGTAATCGATCATAAGGATTAGTGACAAGGTTAAATCATAGCAACTGTAAATAACATGCTCCTCATAACCATAAAACTATTTTGTATCGCAAAAAGCATTCCACAAAAATGCATCATCCACCCATTATCATGTCAAATGAAACCAAGACTGCATCGTAAAAAATGTAGGACTGTGTAGGCAACATAAAAAACAACAACAAGAAATGTGTGATATGTCTATCCTTGCACCTCTAGTTTACAAGGGGGTCCCACCTACTAGTATTATATTATTAGCATAGTTAAATAATAGGGCTTTAGCAATATTTTGCGGGCATAATTCATCATTACGATTTCAATCGTCAACAAGGAGGACCTAAAGGAGCTGCTGCATCTTCAATCTTAGATTGTAAGTACTTGATTTTGGTTCTCAAATTAATATACTTGGCCTATTTCCTTCAAAGTATGTGTACTTTTGCATCTACTTGTCTACTGTCGTTCAATCTTTATAGATAGATCTGTTTAGTTGATTATATAGAGTGGAAGAAAGGTATCTTTGTTTTTCTTTGAAGGATCAAGGAGCTTAGGAATCAAGCTCAAGATTTGGAGCATCAAAGGACAATCACCAAAATAAGGTATATCACACTTCTCTTCTCCTCGTTTAATTAGCTAAGTTAGATATGAAAGGAATATAGCAACCATTTTTACTTTTTTATCTTAGTAGCAGGGGTATGATAATCCAAGGGAGATTTCACATGTCCATAGGGAAAATATTCTGTAACACATAGAAGACAATTCCATCAAGGACAATGAAGGTAAAGAATTTCCAAAATCTTCTGATTGCAATTATAAGTGTGATGATGTTAAATGTTCTCCTGCAAATAAAGAAGAAGATCCAACTGTAATAGAAGATGTTTGTGTAGAATCAACTAACAATTATCTTATAGATGAAGAGGAAGATTTGTTGAAGCTTAAGGATACGATTATAAATGATTTAGAAGAAGTTAGCATGGAAGTAGGATATAGTTCAATTTCTTTTGAGTATCTTGAAAAATACACTAAAGAAGTCCTAGAAAGGTACCCAAGGCATACCATGGCACTAAAAGAAATGCTCAAGAAACAAGAAGAAAGAAATAAGACTCAATTAGAGGAAAAAGAAGAAGAGATCAAGAGACTAAAGATTGATATAATTAGTCAAGAAGAAGGTAGATAAAGAAACAAATGAAATCATTGTCAATTTGAAGACTCAACTTGAAGAAGGAAGAAGGATAGAAGAACTATTGAAGAATCAAGTAAGTGAAAAGGAAGAATCATTCCATAAGCTAGAAACAAAAGTTGTTGATCTCAGAAAGATCCAGGAGGCTTCTCAGGCTCAGAAAATGCTCAAAAATCAAAGTTCTCAGAATTGGATGAAACCAATTCCATTGCAACCGGCTCGTCGCGCTGATTCCGACAGTATATTTACTTTCACAAACGGGCTCCGTATGCGAGAGTTATCGCACTCTGACCGTTTTCTCAAACAACTAAAAAGTCAAAGGTCAAACTGGCAAAAAGTTAATGCTGACGTCATCATGACATCACCAACGACACCTCATGATGCAGACTTGGACAAATGGCAGTGTGACAAGTGGCAGCAGTTGACAGGGCAAACGTGGATGGTAGATCCAATCACAATTTGACATGTGGCAAAGTTCTAGCAAATGTGGTGGTGCCACGTGGCCCAGGCATGGGCAGCTACGTGGCACTTAGTCAGAGTCTAAGTCGAAAATTTTAAAAATTTGTTTGGGGGTCCATGGGTTTTGAACCCATGACCACCAACCATAGTCCAAGCCTTAAGAAATGACCCAACACCAATGCGCCTACGTATTACTTATTAAATTAAATGTATTTAAATATATTTAAAGTTTAATATATGTATGGGGCGCAAAAAGGAGGGGGTCGGGGCCGTGGACTTATCCACCATGTTGAAGAAGGTGAATTTTCGGTAAGAGCAGAAGGAGGAGTTGGAGGTGGTGGACCTTCAAAACCTTTTTCTCCTTCACCCTCATCATCTAATAATGAAGCAAGTATACATTCCTCCAAGGATAAGCAACCTAAGAAAACTCACCATTCTTCTGATATGTCGTTATTAAAGTTAGATGTAAAGTTTCAATTACCCACTTATGATGGTGAATTAGATGCAGAAAAGCTAGATAATTGGGTGAGACAGTTAGAAGTATATTGCAGGATACAAAGGATTGTTGATGATGAAACTAAGATCCAACTAGCAAGTCTCAAATTGGGAGGCACAACTCTCATATGGTGGGAAAGCATAACTAGAGATGATCTTAAGAAAAGTGGTAAAACAATATCTTCCTGGAATGATTTTGTTATTGCATTAAAACAATAGTTTTACCCTTTAGTTTACATGCAACAAGAAATGATGAATTGACAATGTTTAAGGCAATCAAAAGGTCAAAGTGTACAAGAATATACTCAAATATTTCATAAGAAAGCTTTAAATTTCGGTATTCTGTTATATACACAAGAGACACTCCTAAAATATATTGGTGTTTTACATTCTTATCTTAAGCACACTATTCTTATGCTAAATCCTTCTAATTTTGATGAAGTATGTGTACAAGCCATTCACATTGAATCCAGTAGAGGGAATGTTGGTGATAGTGTTTCTACAGATACTTAGAAAAGAAAGGATGCAGGGAAAAGGAAAGAGAAGAATATAGCCACAACAAGAAAGGAGAAGCCTACTTGCAAGCATTGCAAGAAAGTAGGCCATGATGAAGATCGTTGTTGGGTGTTGCATCCTGAAATGAAGCCAAAAAAGTATGCCAACCAAGGAAGGAAGAATACCACAACTGTGATAGTTCAAGTGGATCTTGGATCAGTTTCCGGTGATGAGACACAGGTTGTAGCTATGGGAATCTGAGGTATAAATTATGTTGCAAGTTCTAGCTCTTCTAGATCAGTTGATGTAAATGACGAGTGTAAAAGGAACAAACTTTTCCACATAAGGGTTATAACACATAATGTTAAAGTTGATACTCTTGTAGATAGTGGATCATAAGCCAATCTAATCAGTGAAGATGTTGTAAATAACTTGGGACTTGAAACTAAGTCACATCTTAAACCATATCCATTGGGATGGATATGTGGTGATAACAATTTACAAGTAACCAAGCAATGTGAAATCAAGTTTGCAATCACTTCTAATTATGTTGATGAAGTAGAGCTTGATATAGTGCCACTGGACATATGTGGGATTGTCTTGGGAATCCCATACCTTTATCATAGGAAAGCCATATTCTACAGGGAGGAAAATAAATATTGCTTCAAGAAAGATGGGAAGGAGTACATTGTTCGTGCTCATCACATGAAAACTGATAGGTCTTTTGCAGCTACAGGGCAATTAAAAAGAATGGTAAATGCAAGCAAAAGTTTAACACTTATGTCTGTAACAAAACCTGGAGTTAGTGATGCTAAACATGAGATGATTCCATATGTTTCAAACAGTCATGAAGTGTCACCAGAGGTACATTATGAGGTTCAGTTGCATAATTTAATTATTGTTCCTGTTAAAAAGGGGAAGCATGTTTTGTCATTTTCATTTGGATACTCAGTATTGTTGATTAGTTTGTTGTTGTTCAGTGGTGTATGGCTGCAAAGTGCGACAAACAATGTAGATGATTGTTCAATTGAGGGAATGATTACTTTGATAAACAATGCTATCTCAGTTTTCATGTTTGTTGTGATTAGTCAGGTGATCATTATCCCAGCAGAGAGGATGGAAGATACAGGACAAAGTGGGAAGGCAGTACCCTCACTTCTTACCTGAGTAAAAGCAGACTTTTGGTGGTCCAAAAGCTTCCAAAGTGGAGAGGAATGATCTAGGAGGCTCCCCAGGCTCAGAAAATGCTCAAAAAGAAAAGTTCTCAGAATTGGATGAAAATAATTACATTGCGACTGGCTCGTCGCGTTGATTCTGACAGTATATTTACTTTCTCAAACAGGCTCCGTATGCGAGAGTTATCGCACTCTGATCGTTTTCTCAAATAGCTAAAAAGTCAAAGGTCAAACTGGCAAAAATTCAATGCTGACGTTAGCATGACGACAACATGACATCACCAATGACACCTCATGATGCAGACTTGGACCAATGGCAGTGTGACAAGTGGAAACAATTGACAGGGAAGATGTGGATGGTAGATCCAATCACAATTGGACACATGGCAAAGTTCAAGAAAATGCGGTGGGGCCACGTGGCCCAGGCATGGGGAGCCATGTGACACCTAGTGAGAGTCTAAGTGGAAAATTTCAAAAATTTGTTTGGGGGTCCATGGGTTTTGAACCCATGACCACCAACCATAGTCCAAGCCTTAAGAAATGACCCAACACCAATGCGCCCAAGTATTACTTGTTAAATCAAATGTATTTAAATATATTTAAAGTTTAATATATGTGTGGGGCGCAAAAAGGAGGGGGCTGGGGCCATGGACTTATCCACCATGCAACCACATCACAGGCCTTAAGGCGCATGGGGTTTGGATATGGCCTAGCCCTTGGACCTTGGCGCCTCCATGTAACCACAAGCGCAAGTTGGGGAGGGTCTATCCCTTAGGGCATGTTTTATTTAGGCCGAGGATCTATGCAAAGCCCCAAAAACCAGGAGCTAGCATAACTAAAGGGCCAACGCTTAGCCCTTTGGGCTAGCGCTTGGGCTTAGCCCTTTGGGATAACGCTTGGCCAAATATAGTACATATGACCCTGTTTTGAGGGCGCGTGCCCAACCCTAGGGGGATACACTGTAATTTTTGGAAAAAGTGGATTATTTTGGAAATTTTTTGGTATTTTTAAATTATTTTGACTGATATTATGCCCATAAATTGGTTTTTTGAGGATTTTGAGGCCATCTGAAGGGGGATTTGATACCAGAAAGAGGCCATATCTTGAGGGAAGTTGGGATTCCTCATATGAGCATGAAAATCTATATAAAATAGGGTTTTTGAAGCTTTGAGAAGACTTTTTGATGCGGGGTTTTGAAGGAGCAGTTTGTAAATTTTGTCCTTTTCTCATGTTTTGAGGGGCATTCTTGCCATGTTTTCGAGAGGAGTTTGACGGTGAATGTTGAATTTGAGCAAGGAGGTCTTGCACAACAGATCTGAAGCATGTAATGTAACAACAAGGAGCCATTGTAAGAGAACTTTGAACATTTTAAAGAGCAATAAAGAGGTCCTCCACTTGGAAGCAGGCCCAGAGACATAGCCAACGATTGGTGAACTCCGTTATCAACCTCTTGTCTCTATTTCTCTCTCTGTTTCACTGTTCTATTATCTTAATTTGCATCATGGATATTAATGGCTGATTTCTTTATTCATTAATAAGCATCAAGTAAAAGTCACATTTGATCTTCCGCAAACAAGATAATAAGTTTATTTATTTTTCATTCTTAACGATCCGATGCATAAAATACAATGAACTAAACTTACAATTTATCAGTAATACCTTCGTTTTTGGATCAGGTTTATGGTATCAGAGCATTTGGTTTTGAAGTTTTGATAAGAATTGCAAGCATTGGATGCTCACGAGAGCAAAACTCAAGCAAGGAGAAGGCCAACTTGAGGCTCTTGACACAAAGATTCAAAGGCGACCGCATAAGCAAGAGATGTCTTCGCCTTGAAAATTGGGTCCCTTCAAATCTGAAGATGATTTCTTTGAGGCCTTTAAATTGATGCAAGCCATGGTAGAAGAACTTTACCATGAAAGAGGACAATGAAGGAATCCAAAAGTTGAAGAAGGTGAATCTCCAGTAAGAGCAGAAGGAGGAGTTGGAGGTGGTGGACCTTCAGAACCTTCTTCTCCTTCATCCTCATCATCTAATAATGAAGCAAGTATACATTCCTCCCAGGATAAGCAACCTAAGAAAACTCATCATTCTTCTGATATGCCGTTATTAAAGTTATATGTAAATTTTCAATTACCCACTTATGATGGTGAATTAGATGCAGAAAAGCTAGATAATTGGGTGAGACAGTTAGAAGTATATTGCAGGATACAAAGGATCGTTGATGATGAAACTAAGATCCAACTAGCAAGTCTCAAATTGGGAGGCACAACTCTCATATGGTGGGAAAGAAGAACTAGAGATGATCTTAAGAAACGTGGTAAAACAATCTCTTCTTGGAATGATTTTGTTATTGCATTAAAACAATAGTTTTACCCTTTAGCTTGCATGCAACAAGAAATGATGAATTGACAATGTTTAAGGCAATCAAAAGGTCAAAGTGTAGAAGAATATACTCAAATATTTCATAAGAAAGCTTTAAATTTCGGTATTTTGTTATATACACAAGAGACACTCCTAAAATATATTGGTGTTTTACATTCTTATCTTAAGCACACTATTCTTATGCTAAATCCTTCTAATTTTGATGAAGTATGTGTACAAGCCATTCACATTGAATCCAATAAAGGGAATGTTGATGATAGTGTTTCTACAAATACTTGGCAAAGAAAGGATGTAGGGAAAAGGAAAGAGAAGAAGACAACCACAACAAGAAAGGAGAAGCCTACTTGAAAGCATTGCAAGAAAGTAGGCCATGATGAAGATCGTTGTTGGGTCTTGCATCCTGAAACGAAGCCAAATAAGTATGCCAACCAAGGAAGGAAGAATACCACAACTGCGACAATTCAAGTGGATCTTGGATCAAATTCCGGTGATGAGACACAGGTTGTAGCTATGGGAATCCGAGGTATAAATTCTGTTGCAAGTTCTAGCTCTTCTAGATTAGTTGATGTAAATGACGAGTGTAAAAAGAATGAACTTTTCCACATAAGGGTTATAACACATGTTATAACCCTATAATTTATAGGATCAACTGGTGACTGAAATGTCATCTTTTCACTGTGTTTGGTTGCCAAATAATTTTCCATTCTATAAATGATTTGATAAAGAAAAAGAAATGAGAGAAAAAGAAAAAAGAAAAGAAAAGAAAGAAAAGAAAGAAAAAGAATAAAAGAGGGCATAAAAGAAATTGAATAAAGCCCCATGCAATAACAATGACTTGGTCCATACAGTTTAAGCATGACCAAGTCCTTTTAAATTGATGTTGATAGATTTAGTGAATAAACTTGGCTAAACTATTTAATCTTAGCCAAGCTGATTAGTTTAACTAGTGAATAAATTTGACCAAACTGTCTAATCTTGGTCAAATAACCCTAGGATAGAGTAATTTCTTAGTACAATAGTTTAATCTGGGCTAAATGTCATAGGTAAGTAGGTTAGAGCATAGGTTAGTGGCCTTTATTTCAATAAAATATGCATGATGATCGATGTTGAAACATACCTTTGATGTTTGAAAGGTGAATATCTAACCCCTATGGTGATACAAAGTAGGGGAAAGCTTGTAAATCTGCATAAAGCACTTGTCCTAAGTCTTCAAAACAAATATTATTTTGTCCTGACAAGGTAAAGAAGGCTCACAGATGAACGACTGAGACGATGGCGCTCATATCTACGGTCAATAAGCTTTTTTAGACCCCCCCAACCGTTCTACCTTTAACGGGGGGGGGGGGATTCTGAAATCTTGGATAACAAAGGCGCGCATCTGAACGGCTAAAACTTCGATGCCCAAATCTACTGTTGAGTTTAAATTTCGGACCCACCCAACTGATCTGCCTTTAATGGTGGGGGGAGGGGTCCAGAAATTTGGTTAAAGGTCGCGCTCAGATATACGGTCCAACGACAAGCGCACCGATGGACGACTRATGATGTATTTCGGACCCCCCTGACCATTCTACCTTTAACGGTGGGGGGGGGGGGTCCGAAATGGAATGGTTTTCTATCAGGCCCCCTCCTCTAACATGGCAGAACCTATTGCTTTAGACTCCCACAATTTACCACAAAYCACTTTTCCACTTACCACTTACCATTTTCCTGATATACCCCCACCGCCTCGTGACATCATTTTTTYGCTATCTTCTCCTAATGGTCACATCCCATAACTCTATCAGTTCATTCCCCCTATTCAACCGTCACAGTTCCTTTCACCATGGCCGGTCCCCAATCAACACCCTCCACATCACCCGATCATACTCATCATTCATTTCTACCTGCCATCTCACGCTCCAAAGGACCCGTTGGTTATTTATTATAGGCTAACTTATCCGTTAGCCTGCTGATCTATCTCGTGCCCCCAATGGGTATCCATTTGCTCAAAAATGACTCTCCTCCTTCATTTTCCCATTGCTTATCTTATCCTCGGACTAGGAAGTTTAACCTTGTCCTCTTTCCAGATTCAGTCAGCAGCCCAAAAACCACCGCCATTCCTGCTAATGTTTTTTGTTTGAATTGCAGGTATTCTCCACAGTGATGGTGCCAAAGTCCAAGAAAGCGGAAGCCGAGAAAAATCCTTTCCTCCCACCTCCTGTCGACCTCGACAGGATCCCATTGGTGGACAAAGATTACCTAATCGCAGACACAACATGTGAATTCGACATCGCGGAGTTGCAGTCGTGGCTCAAAAATACTTTCTTAGATCAGAGCGATGAGATTGGGCTATGGGAGTCCAACCTTCCTCTATATCTTTTCCCCTAGGTCCATCATTTCCTTGAATTTTCCCTCAAATGCCAATATTACCTCCCTGACCAGAGAACCATAGTCTCACCATCAGGAGAAACTCTGTTCTTCATCATACTAGAAGCCATTGATCAGATGATGTAGATACCCAGAAATGAATCTGCCTCTCCTTTTAATCTTGATGTCATAACATAGTTGTACTAGAAACTATCTTTCGCTCAGAGAGCCTAGATTTTTGAGCTTTTCCTTCCACAGGATGCTCATCTCCCCAAGACAAATCCCCCGTATCCTTCCTCCCTGTTCTCAGAGAAGGGAAACTAAGTCATTTCATCGTCTCTGCTTGGTTATTTTTCAGACCAATGGGTGGATGAACCCATATTGGGTTTTCTGTCCATTTTCTTTACAGAGGAAAGGCCCACCACTCAGTTTGACTACAACACTTTCCTGGTGAGCAATATTCATGAGAAACTTTCAAATTTTACCACAGAGGGCATGTTCCGATATCCCTCCATACTGGCTTACATGTTCACTTTCTTTCAAGCAGACATGTTCTCTTTCTCAATGCAGAAAATGGACAAGGACAGGAAGCCGCAAGCGACAACATCTTAGATTTCCCTGCTCAGACAAAATTCCACAGAGTTAGTTTCAAACAGTTTATCGAGCAGTTTTACCATGCAGTGGTGAGCATGCTCAGTGGAAGACCAGAGCCAAGAATTAATGAGGAGAATCAAAGGATTTTGCATCTTTCGGACCTTGCAAAAACTGGAGATTGGTACCTTTACCAAAATCATACCGAGATCAGAGTATATGGATGCGAGTTGGCTCCATACAAACTACCCAAGTATTTACCCGTGAGGATATTTTCTCTGGAATACATAAGACAAATGATAAATTCAGACGACATACACTTTGTGTCTCTGAAGAAGAAATAGTAGCTTAGAATTAAAGGGAAAATTGGGTCTTTTATCTGTAATAGTCGAGGCGTCGGGGAAGAGGCAGACAGACTTTTGAGAGAAATGAAGTTCCATGTTAGTTTCCTATGGCACTATGATACGTGCGGGATAATTTCGAAGCTGAAGGTTAAGAATAAAAATGTTCCATATGTTCATACACCCAAGCTTGAGGTAGAAAAGTTTGCAAATCAAACAGAATGGGAGCCGAAGACTCTGGTAGAGATAGAAAAGAAAGACCCTTCGGTCACGATCTCACAGACAACTACACCACAGGTTCCCAAGGAAAAAAGATCCAGGAAGGATACTTCACCTTCCATCACCGAAGTCTCGGCTGAAGATTTCCAATTACACACCAAAAGGCTAAAATCCAGTCATACAATTGACATGGCTGGTGAAAATGAAACCCAATCCACTACCGCTAGGGAAGGTGATTAGCCACCTCTTATCACAAGCGACAAGCAGATCATGTCCTCAGTTTCGTCCAAGAAGCCGATGGATACTTCAATAGTTGACCAGCCAAGTAAAGGAGGACCGAAGTTGAGTATTTTTGAGAAGTATGATCTGATTAAGAAGAGAAATCAAACGCTGACCAACAACACTTATGCTCAGTTTTGGAAACAGACATCAATGACACAACACAGACTGTTGTCCACATTCGATACTGAGAAGGGTAGAATGCACATGGCTTTTCTGTAGGCACAGGTGCCCGACCCGAAGGTAATCACTGATTACAAAAGGGCGATGCTCAAGTTTCACACTAGGGATGTGCACCCTACCGATCAAATGGATCTGCACAGGAAAACTGGAGAAATAGTTTTCTCCACTTTGGAAAATGCTTCTACTACAGTTTCTAAACTACAGGTCTCTCTGAGCAATGTTCAGACATAGCTGAAGTTAGAGAAAATATCATCCTTTGCAAAGGATAACATAATTAAAATGTTGGAAGAGCTAGTCCTCAAGATCGAGTACGACGCCTCGAATGTGAAAGTAGTCGAGGAGATGCTTAAAAAGAAAAATGTCGATATAGCATCTCTGAGGAAACAACTGAAACTACCACCAATGGAAGATGCACAAGCAAAGGAGATAGCTGAAACAGAAGGCGAGAAGGACGAGATGCTCAAGTTGATCATGGAGCAGAATGCACAGTTGAAAGAGATGGAAGCAGAACTGGAAAGGTTAGTGAAGGAGAAGGAACAATCAATGCCTATGGAAGTCATTCCATTGAGCACAGTTCCACTTACATGAGTAAGCACAACATCTGTAGCAGGAACCCCCTCAGCAGAGATTCCCTCAGCAACTCCACTGACAGCTCTGGAAAAGACAGTAGAACTGGCAAAATCCATGGAGGAGATGAACTTGCAAGAGACATAAATTAGCAGACTAAAAAAGGAGGTTGAGGACCTTAAGTAACTTAAGTCTTCTTACCAAAACAACTACTCCATGGAGAAATAAGCATTAGACAAGCTCAAACAGGGATTGTAACAGTTTCGAAAGCAAACAATAGCAGGCAAGATACTCACTGAGGCCAAGGAAAATATCTGGATGGATATCTCCAAATCCATAAATGAAATATGGCCTATGGTGAAAATAATGTTCGAGCAAAATGAACTAGTACAAAGGAGTAGACAGGCTATTGAGAAAATAAGAGGAGAACTGGGAGAAATGCCCACAGAAGCCACTGAGATCATCAAATTCCTGAATTCAAAAACCAGGGAGGAGTTGGAGGATTTGAAGGTTGAAGACAGGACGGAAACCATCCTCGAGGTCAAGAGGGTTCTGACCAAAAGAGGACTAATTCTATAGTTGGAGGAGAAGGTCCAGACTATAGACAAAGGAGTGCAAAATTTTTTCGGTAAAATCGAAGCTCTGCAGAAGAAAGGTCTCCCTGATTTAAGGGTCTTAAATGACAAGTTAATGACCCTTCCTGATTATAAACAGAGGCTGGCCACAGTGGCCAAAGATAGTTCAAAATTTTCGCGAATACAGGGCAGTATAATGGGCAAGGCGTTCTTAGAAACCTTGCAGCCAGACATCAACATATAGCACGAGATCCGATATATTTTCATCGTCAAGCCAACTTTTGCCAAGTACACAGAGATGGATGAAATATACCGAAGACTACTCAAAGTCATCATTCCCAGTCATCTTCGGTGGGAAGAGCTATGCAATTTGATCGAGTAGGCGATGAGGTGTCCAAGCCTCGCCAACAATCCGGTCAGACGAAGTTGTGCATATTACTCACCAACGGTTTTCCCAGAAATCAACATGAAGATTTCAACACATCATCAACAGTTCTTGAATTTTTGTATCCTGTTGAGTTTGTTAGCTAAATTTAGAATCTGCCACATTCTGATCTTTAATGATAGGATCGTATGTAATTTTTTATTATAAATACTCCAAACTTTGAAGTATGAAGGGTTGATCTTTACGCCCTGTAAGCCATAAAGACTGTAATTGATTATCAAGAGATCTTCCAGTAATACAAAGGGACTTTCACAAGATTCTCGCGTGTTGTTAATTGGTGATGTTTACTTTCCCGTGTTAAATGTTTTTCTCGCTCAGTCGTCATATTGTTTTCTAATCTAATATTTTAAAAGTAGCGCATGTTGCAGGATTTATCTTTGTATACCCTGTTTCCGACTTTGAAAGATCTTAATGTTTATCTTCTGATATTACAGTGAAGAAATTCTTAAATGCTTCTTTACTTTAATTGATATTCTCATCTTTTCTACTATCCATCACTTTACTGCTAAAGAATCCAGTGAATGCATCATCTTGCCCTGTGAAAAGATTCTTTTTGTTCATGTTTAGATCTCTATCTTTATAATACAAACCCCATATCCCAATGGATGTGTAAAGCCTTTTTTAGCCAATTTTACAAAAACAAAAACCAAACCATTCAATCTTACTTTACTTAACTAGCCTAATATCTCAAAGTTAAAACATATCTAAATCATACAGAGAGATCCCTCTCTGAAGCTGGTAGGGCTAGATTCTAGTTTCGAAGTGGTTGGATAAAGTTACCTCTGACAAATTTCTTCTACTCTGACAATCTCTGGGAATTTACAGAGCGATAACATAGTGGCGACCATACTGGGGAGCTAAACAAACTTTCAATCCCATGATTTATTTTCCCTGGAAGAAAACTTTATTTATGAACTAATCATAAATCTAAGAAAGAGATAATGTTCAGAGGTTGTTAAAAGTTTGTACATAGTATTTTTGGATTCATAAAAATAAAAGATATAAAAATTAAAAATCTGGCTCCTAAAAGAGCTTATACTTGATCTCACCCAGACCCAGAACCTGCGGTAGTAACTGATAATCCAGAATAGTTACTCAGAAAGAAGACTATTGCAGAAGGTTCAGGGAGTTATAGTCCCCTCCACAGGTCCCCTTCTCTTCCAGATAAACTTGGTGCCCTCCAGGATCTCGGGTTTGACACCACCTTCGAACAAAGCTTGTTTAGAACAAAATCTGATAGCTTTGTGAATGAAACCGTTTTAGATCAAACCATCCTGCAACCATAGACCCCTGAAATACTATCTCCCAGGGCGATCCCTGATAAAAAATTCCTTGAAGAATTCGACAAGATAGAAACTTTGGTAGCGAATCTTGATCAAGATTTACACTAAGCCCACTTCCAGCAGTAGGTCGAACTTTCTACAATAACTATTGCTGCAGCTTTTGTAAAACCTCAACCCACTCACTCTGTGCCTGTTAGTCCTTCATCCTCTTCATCTTCTGTCACCTCCCCACCCATCATCCAGGTTGTTGTCCTACCTCCTCCACCTACCAGGGCAGCCATATATGCTCCTTTGGTGTTGGCTGCACCTCTACATGCTATGCCCCAGGACTATCAAACATGACTTCTACAGTTCGATGGTACTGGGCCCTTGAACGCACAACAACACGTTGATAAAATGAATGACTATTTTGACTTGTAGGAAGTAGATGAAGCTGACGTTCAAATGAGACTATTTTCTTAGAGTCTGACTGGGGATGTTAAGAAATGGTACAAAGGCTTACGTGCTGCCTCTGTGGTCGACCTTACAATGTTTCAAAGAATTTTTATGGACAGATGGGAGGTAAAGAAAAATCCTCTCCAGATCTTGTCAGAATACGAAAACATCATAAGGAACCAAGGAGAAACAATACAAGACTACTACACCCGTTTCAACAATCTGTACAATGCGATTCCAACCGATATTAAACCCCCACAAGGTTTGGCATTGATAAAATTCCCTGACGGTTTCAACGCTGATATGTCGTATCAATTAAGGGAAAGAAACTCTACCACTCTAGAGGACATGCAGAAAAGTGCAGTAAGTGTAGAGGCCAACCTATTAGCCAGAAGGGCACGACAGAGAACGGAAATGAGAGTTACGATTAAAGAGGAACCTACCACATCCTCTTTTGACTCCAAATTGGATTCCTTATCTAGAGAAATGGAAAGGATGATGGAGAGACTTACTATAGCCGAAAGAAATCCTCCCAGAGAAAACCAAGCTGCTCCACAAATTCGAAATCCTAACTTTAGAAGAAATCCTCATCAAATAAGGCAGAGAGATCCTAGGGATCAAAGAGAACAAAAGGGTCCTGATCAATAGATCAAACCGCCCCTACAGGAAAATTATGTCGATGAAGGTGAGGAGACAATTGGAGAATTAGATGACACGCATATAAACCTCATGGGCGTTCACGACGACGAAGCCATTTTCCTTACTCAGAAAGAGCAAGAACTTTTCCTTCTTTCTCAAACAGAGTTAAATGAGGAAGTCGAGGATACAGAACAACAGGCATTTGAAAATGCCATTATGAAGGTACACAGGCAGTACAATCTGCGAAGCAAAAAAACAGATGAAAATCCCCCAAAGAAGGTAACCGAAACGAAGAAAATAGTCGAAACCAAGAAGACCTCTGAGCCTTCTACCAAGAAAATCCTTGAGAAAGGTAATTCTGAACCTCCAACAAAAAGAAACCCTACCATTTTACAAAGATCAACACAGACTGAGGTTTCATCAACCAATCGACCAAGTACTTCTGCCCAAAAAACTATGGTGGACAAATCATAATTGTTGAGACAAAGCAGAGCACCTACCCCTTTCAGCCTTGAAGGGGAATTAACCAAAGTGAAGATTCCCATTCCCCTTTCCGAGTTGATGAATAAGAACATTTACCAAATGCAGGTGATCAAAGCGCTGAGCATTGAGCTTGATATAGGCACGAAGGCCTTGACTGTTGGATCAGTGAATCATTTTGACACGATAAATCTTATCGATGATCAACCTGAACTCCTGTTTGGCCCTAAAGTTGATGGTCAGATTGACACTGGTGCTGTCGCTCCTTTTTACATCAACCTTAATATACACGACCTGATTCTGCATAATGTTATGTTAGATTCGGGCGCTTCCCACAACCTGATGCCTAAAGCAGTGATGAAAAAACTGGGACTCAAGGTCACCAGACCCTACGAGGATTTTCACTCTTTCGACTCCAGCAAAGTCAAATGTATCAGGTTGATCAAATACCTATGTATCACCCTAGTTCAGATTCCAACAAAAAGTATGGTTATGGATGATGTGGTCACGGACATCCCCCCGAAATATGGTATGTTGTTGTCCAGGTCGTGGGGGGCCAAGTTGAAAGGAACTTTGTAGCTGGATATGTCGTACACCACTATCCCAGTATTCGGACAACAGAGAAGACTGTACAGAGAGACGTTGATGAAATATATGGTCAGCAGCCAAGAAAAGCCACATAACTACCCCTTGTACTCTGCAAACTCTGATCTGGATTCTTTCATCTTGTATAACGACGATGATATGGAAGAACAAATCGCTCAGCTGGAAGAAGATACACTTGATCTGAAAGAAGGCCAATAAATCACCGAGGCAAAAAGGAAGGAAATTGTAATAAGTGAAGAATTGCTAGCAGAGCTCTGGAGCATGGACTTCGATGGAGCTGTAAGCAAAGAGGGAGTTGGAGTAGGAGTTTGGTTTTACAATAAAAAATCTAGATATTCAAAGAACCATTCTTACAAACTGAATTTTCAATGCACTAACAACATAGTCGAGTACGAAGATTTGATGCTCGGTCTGAAACTACTAAAGAAGGTTGGTGCCAAACAAATCATGGTAAGAGGTGATTCTGAATTAATTATCAAACTAATTAAAGGTGAGTATGCAACAAAACATTCCAGGCTTAGAGCTTATAGGAATGTTGTTTTGGATGCCCTTTAATGTTTCACAAAAATTGATTTGCAGGTGATGCCCAGGGGATAGAACATTTTAGCAGATGGGTTAGCTACGTCAACAACTACATGCAAGATACATTTTCGTTTCACTCGCCCATACACGGTAGAGGTGAAGTGCAGACCGAATGTCTCGGACAACATCAAATACTGGCAGGTATTTGAGAATGATGATCAAATTGAAGATTTTCTACAATGTAAAGATGATTTCGAGTGTACAAACATAGACTTAGAAAATGATGATGAAAATGTAAATAAATATTTTTTTGGAAATGATAGTGTAAATAAAATAGATTCGGAAGAAATAAGTGAAGATGAGCTAGATTCTGATGTTTTGCATTTAAAGAATAATGTATTACCTAGGGGTTTAGTTCTGTTAGAAGACCTGTTTGATTTTAATGACATGGCGAAAAAACCCAAAATTGAAGCCAGTGGTAAAGAGGTTGAAGACTGTAACATAGGGACCGAGGAGAAACACAAGATGGTAAAACTTTCCAAATCTTTATCCCCCGAGCAGAAACTCAAATACATTGAACTTTTCAAGTAATATGTGGACGTGTTTGCCTGGGGTTATGAAGACTTAAAATCTTACGACACAAGCATCATACAACATAGGATCCCGATAAAAGAATAACAAAAACCTTTTAGACAGAAACTTAGGAGAATCAATCCCAAGTTACTCCCCCTGATAGAAAAAGAAATCAAAAAGATGTATGATGCTAAAATCATAGTTCCCTTACGATTTTCCAAATGGGTTTCAAATCTGGTTCCAACCCGAAATAAAACTGGGGAAATCAGGCTTTGCATTTTTTTCCGAAACCTGAACCAGGTTTCCCTAAAAGACAACTACCCACTGCAAAAAATGGACCACATATTACAAAAGGTAGTTGGATCCAGCCGAATCTCTTTACTGGATGGTTTCTCAGGCTATAACCAGGTTCTAGTTCACCCAGATGATCAAGAGAAAACAATCTTCACAACACCTTGGGGTACCTTCATGTACGTGAAAATGCCTTTCGGTTTGATGAACGCTGGGGCCACTTTCCAAAGAGCGATGGACATCACTTTTGTTGAAGAACTTGGTAGATTTATTGTCATTTATTTGAACGACATAACTGTTTATTCCCAATCCGATGAAGAGCACTTATGACATCTCAGATGAGTGTTTGAGAAATGCAGGAAATATGGGATTTCTCTGAATCCTAAGAAAATCCTTTTTGGATTAGAGGAAGGTAAACTGTTGGGGCACATAATCTCTAAGGATGGAATTAAGATAGATCCCAACAGAATAGAAGCCATTCAGAAATTGGAACACCCAAGGAATATCAAAGACTTACAATCTTTCATTGGCAAAATAAACTTTCTGAGAAGATTCATACCCAACTTGGCCAAGCTTCTCAGGAACATCACCAACATGATAAAAAATGACACAAAAATAAAATGGGACACAGAATCCAAGCAGTCTTTTGAACAAGTTAAGCATGCACTCACACATGCTCCAGTCTTGATCAGTCCTGACTTCACCAAAGAATTTTACCTTTTCTCTTTCGCTTTTGAACACACCATTGCAACAATATTACTACAGAAAAACAACAAAGGGTATGAACAACCCATAGCCTTTTTTAGTAAATCCTTAAGAGATCCTTCTTTGAATTATAAAATAATGGAGAAACAAGCTTTTTCCCTAGTAAAAGCCATAAAAGATTTTACAGTATATATTCTCCATTCCCACACAATTGCATACGTTTCGAATGTAGTAGTCAAGGACATTTTAACCCAGGACAATCTAGATGACAGAAGAGGAAAATGGATTGCTATTATTTTGGAGTATGACATAGAGATTAAGCCTACTAAACTGATTAAAGGTCAAGGTCTAGCAAAGTTAATGGCTGAATCTAATTTCCATGCTCTAGATATTAATTTCTTAGCTGCAATAGATGAATAGGGAGAGCAGGCGACTCCAAGCATGAAAGAGGTATTTCTGAACTCTCCATGGTACACAGACCTGATATTTGTTTTGCATAATTTACAAGCTCCCCCTAGTCTGACCAAAACTAAAGCCAGGTTTTTGAAATTGAAAGCATTAAAAATTTTCATTCTAGAAGGCAATCTTTATTGGAATGATCCTGGAGGTATTTTGTTGAATTGTCTATTAAAAGATGAAGCTGACAAAGTATTACAGGATTTTCATGCAGGAGACTGTGGTGGTCACCTGAGCTGGAAGACCACAACTAATAAAATCCTCAGAGTTGGGTTTTATTGGCCTACACTATTTGCTGACACACATCAGAAAGTGACTTCGTGCCATAAATGTCAGGTGTTCAAGGGCAAAAAGAATCTCCTCCCTTTGCCCTTGAAACCAATCTTTGTTGAAGCTCCTTTCCAGCAATGGGGATTAGACTTTATCGGAGAAATAAATCCTCCCTCTTCGGGTCAGCACAGGTGGATTCTCACTGCTACGGACTACTTCACAAAATGGATTGAAGTTGTACCAAGCAGGCAAGCTACTGATTCTGTCATTATTAAATTTCTAGAAAATAATATTTTGTCTTGCTTTGGATGTCTAGGAAAAATCATAATTGACAATGCAGTTGCTTTCTGATCTAAGAAGCTCATATATTTTTGCAACCAGTATCATATCATTTTGGGACACTCCATAGCTTATTACCCTCAGGGAAATGGGCTGGTTGAGTCATCCAACAAAACCCTGGTGAACATTATTAAGAAGACTCTGCAAGAAAACAAAAAGTCATGGCATAACAAGATGGTTTTTGCACTGTGGGCCGACAGACTGACCACTAAGAGGTCAATTGGTATGTCTCCATATCAATTGGTCTATGGCACTGAAGTAGTTTTTCCTACCTCTTTAGGGGTTCCCGTCATGAAACTGCTGCAAGAGATGCAAGCCGAGCTGAACGACTCCCAAAGAAGGATAAACCAGATGATCCACTTGCAGCAGTCTAGAGAAGAAGTATACAACAAAACTCGGGTTGTCCAAGAGAGCATTAAAAATATCTTTGATAAAATAACTAAAGAATATGACTTTGAGCTAGGTGATTTGGTTCTGAGGTGGGATGATCGAAATGAAGATAAGGGGAAGCATGGAAAATTCGACAGTTTATGGAAGGGACCTTACATGATTCAAGAATTCACGGGAAATAATGATTTTCTGCTAAACAACAATGATGGGACCAATCTTCCAGGAGGACCTGTGAATGGCAGAATGCTGAAGCACTATTCATCTCCTCAGTAGGGACCTTCAGTTGCACCTTTCCATTGTACAAACCATTTCATTTTGCTTACAAGTTTTTGAGTGAATAACTTTGATCAGATGGTTGAAGCCCGCGGAGAAGGCCCTGAGCCACTGAACATTGTCGTCAAAACTTTCAAAAAATAAAACAAATCAAACAACAAAGGCAATCGTGGAGAAATTTTTCAGAACATCAGGAAGTAGGATTCTTGGCACTTCATAAGGAGAGTACCATCCCCAGGTGAAGCCGCTGTTATAACCCTATAATTTATAGGATCAACTGGTGACTGAAATGTCATCTTTTCACTGTGTTTGGTTGCCAAATAATTTTCCATTCTGTAAATGATTTGAGAAAGAAAAAGAAAAAGAAAAAGAAATGAAAGAAAAAGAAAAAAGAAAAGAAAAGAAAGAAAAGAAAAGAAAAGAAAGAAAAGAAAGAAAAAGAATAAAAAAGGGCATAAAAGAAATTGAATAAAGCCCCATGCAATAACAATGACTTGGTCCATACAGTTTAAGCATGACCAAGTCCTTTTAAATTGATGTTGATAGATTTAGTGAATAAACTTGGCTAAATTGTTTAATCTTAGACAAGCTGATTAGTTTAGCTAGTGAATAAATTTGACCAAACTGCCTAATCTTGGTCAAATAACCCTAGGATAGAGTAATTTCTTAGTCCAATAGTTTAATCTGGGCTAAATGTCATAGGTAAGTAGGTTAGAGCATAGGTTAGTGGCCTTTATTTCAATAAAATGTGCATATCTAACCCCTATGGTGATACAAAACAGGGGAAAGATGGTAAATCCGCATAAAGCACTTGTCCTAAGTCTTCGGAACAAATATAATTTTGCGCTCAAAAGTTAAAGAAGGCTCATAGATGAACGACTGAGACGATGTCACTCAGATATATAGTCAATAAGCTTTTTCGGATCCCCCTGACCATTCTACCTTTAATGGTGGGGGGGGGGGTCCGAAATCTTGGATAACAAAGGTGCACATCTGAATGGCTGAAACTTTGATGCCCAAATCTACTATTGAGATTAAATTCCGGACCCCCCCGACCAGTCTGCCTTTAATGGTGGGGGGGGGGGGTTCAGAAAGTTGGTTAAAGGTTGTGCTCAGATCTACGGTCCGGCGACAAGTTCACCGATGGACGACTGACGATGTATTTCGGACCCCCTCGACCATTCTACCTTTAATGGTGGGGGGGGGGGGTTCCGGAACAGAATGGTTTTCTATCAGACCCCCTCCTCTAACGTGGTAGGAACCTATTGCTTCAGACTCCCACCATTTACTGCAAACCACTTTTCCACTTACCACTTACCATTTTCCTGATATACCCTCGCCGCCCCGTGACATCATTTTTCCGCTATCTTCTCCTAATGGTCACATCCCATAACTTCGTCAATTCATTCCCCTTGTTCACCCATCATAGGTCCTTTCACCATGGCTAGTCCCCAATCAACACCCTCCACATCACCCGGTCGTACTCGTCACTTGTTTCTACCTACCATCTCACGCTCCAAAGGACCCGTTGGTTATTTATTACAGGCTAAATTATCCGTTAGCCTGTTGATCTGTCTCCCACCCCCAATGGGTATCCATTTTCTCAAAGCTGACTCACCTCCATCATTCACCCATTGCTTATCTTATCCTCGCACCAGGAATTTTATCCTTGTCCTCTTTCCAGATTCAGTCAACAACCCAAAAACCATCGCCATTCCCGCTAACGTTTTTTGTTTGAATTGCAGGTATTCTCCACAGTGATGGCGCCAAAGTCCAAGAAAGCGGAAGCTGAGGAAAATCCTTTCCTCCCACCTCCTGTTAACCTCGACAGGATCCCATTGGCCGACAAAGATCACCTAATCACAGACACAAGATGCGAATTCGACTTCGCGGAGTTGCAGTTGTGGCTCAAAGATACTTTCTTAGATCAGAGCAATGAGATTGTTCTCTGGGAGTCCAACCTTCCTCTATACATTTTCCCCCAGGTCCATCATTTCCCTGAATTTTCCCTCAAATTCCAAGCTCATTACCTCCCCGACTAGAGAACCATAGTCTCGTCATCGGGAGAAACTCTGTTCTTCATCACACTAGAAGCCATTGATCAGATGATGCAGATACCTAGAAATGAATCTACCTCTCCTTTTAATCTTGAAGTCATAAGAGAGTTGTACCAAAAACTATCTTTCCCTCAGAGAGCCCAGATTTTTGAGCTTTTCCTCCCACAGGATGCTCAACTCCCCAAGACAAATCCCTCGTATCCTTCCTCCTTGTTCTCAGAGAAGGGAAACCAAGTCATTCCATCGCTCTGTTCTCTGCTTGGTTATTTTTCAGAACAATGGGTGGATGAACCCATATTGGGTTTTCTGTCCATTTTCTCTACAGAGGAAATGCCCACCACTCAGTTTGACTACAACACTTTCCTGGCGAGCAGTATTCACGAGCATCTTTCAAATTTTTCCACAGAGGGAATGTTCTTATATTCCTCCATATTGGCTTACATGTTCATTTTCTTTCAAGCGGACAGGTTCTCTTTCTCAATGCAGAAAATGGACAAGGACGGGAAGCCGCAAGCGGCAGCATCTTGGACTTCCCTACTCAGACAAAATTCTACAGAGTTCAGTTTCAAATAGTTTATCGAGCAGTTTTACCACCCAGTGGTGAGCATGCTCAGTGGCAGACCAGAACCAAGAATTAATGAGGAGATTTAGAGGATATTGCATCTTTCAGACCTTGCAAAAACTGGAGATTGGTACCTTTACCAAAATCATACCAAGATTAGAGTATATGGATGCGTGTTGGCTCCATACAAACTACCCAAGTATTTACTCGTGAGGATATTTTCTCTAGAATACATAAGACAAATGATAAATTCAGACGACATACACTTTGTGTCTCTGAAGAAGAAACAACATCTTTGAATTAAAAGGCAAATTGGGTCTTTTATCTGTAATAGCCAAGGTGTCGGGGAAGAGGCAGACATACTTTTGAGAGAAATGAAGTTCCATGTTAGTTTCCTATGGCACTATGATCCACGCGGGATAATTTCGGAGATGAGGATTAATAATAAAAATGTTCCATATGTTCATACACCCAAGCCTGAGATAGAAAAGTTCACAAATCAAACAGAATGGGAGCCAAACACTCTGGTAGAGATAGAAAAACATGACCCTTCAGTCACGATCTCACAGACAACTACACCACAGGTTCCCAAGGAGAAAAGATCCAAGAAGGATACTTCACCTTCCATCACCAAAGTCTCGGCTGGAGATTTCCAATTACACACCAAAAGGCTAAAATCCAGTCATAAAATTGATACGGCTGGTGAAAAGGAAACCTAATCCACTCCTGATAGGGAAGGTGATCAACCACCTCTTATCACAAGCGACAAGCAGATCATGTCCTCAGTTTCGTCCAAGAAGCCGACAGATACTTCACTAGTTGACCAACCGAGTAAAGGAGGACCAAAGTTGAGTATTTTTTAGAAGTATGATCTAATTAAGAAGAGAAATCAAACGTTGACCAGCAACACTTATGCTCAGTTTTGGAAACATACATCAACGACACAGCACAGATTGTTATCCACATTCGATACTGAGAAGGGTAGAATGCACATGGATTTTCTGTAGGCATAGGTGCCCGACCCAAAGGTAATCACTGATTACAAAAGGGTGACGTTCAAGTTTCACACCAGGGATGTACACCCTACTGATCAAATGGATCTGCACAGACAAACTGGAGAATTGGTTTTCTCCACTTTGGAAAATTCTTCTACTACAATTTCTAAACTACAGGTCTCTCTGAGCAATGTTCAGACACAACTGAAGTTAGATAAAATATCATCCTTTGCAAAGGATAACATAATTAAAATGTTGGAAGAACTGGTCCTCAAGATCAGGTACGACCCCTCGAACGTGAAAGTAGTCGAGGAGATGCTTAAAAAGAAAAATTCTGATATAGCATCTCTGAGGAAGCAGTTGAAACTACCACCAATGAAAGATGCACCAACAAAGGAGATAGCTGAAATAGAAGGCGAGAAGGATGAGATGCTCAAGTTGACCATGGAGCAGAATGAACAGTTGAAAGAGATGGAAGCAAAACTGGAAAGGTTAGTGAAGGAGAAGGAACAATCAATGCCTATGGAAGTCATTCCATTGAGCGTAGTTCCACTTACAGCAGTAAGCACAACATCTGTAGTAGGAACCCCCTCAGCAGAGATTCCCTCAGCAACTCCACTGATAGCTCTGGAAAAGACAGTAGAACTGGAAAAATCCATCGAGGAGATGAACTTGCAAGAGACATAATTTAGCAGACTAAAAAAGGAGGTTGAGGACCTTAAGAAACTTAAGTCTTCTTACCAGACCAACTACTCCATGGAGAAACAAGCATCAGACAAGCTCAAACAGGAATTGCAATAGCTTCGAAAGCAAACAATAGCAGGCAATACACTCGCCGAGGCCAAGGAAAATATCTGGATGGATATCTCCAAATCCATAAATGAAATATGGCCTATGGTGCACATCATGTTCGAGAAAAATGAACTAGTATAAAGGAGAAGGCAGGTTATTGAGAAAATAAGAGGAGAATTGGGAGAAATGCCCACAGAAGCCACTAAGATCATCAAATTCTTGAATTCAAAAACCAGGGAGGAGTTGGAGGATTTGAAGGTTGAAGATATGATAGAAACCATCCTCGAGGTCAAGAGGGTTTTGACCAAAAGAGGACTAATGCTACAGTTGGAGGAGAAGGTCCAGACTATGGACAAAGGAGTGAAATTTTTTTTCGGTAAAATCGAAGCTCTGCAAAAGAAAGGTCTCCCTGATTTAAGGGTCTTAAATGACAAGTTAATGACCCTTCCTGATTATAAACAGAGGCTGGCCACATTGGCCAAAGATAGTTCAAAATTTTTGGGAATATAGGGCAGCATAACGAGCAAGGTGTTCTTAGAAACCTTGCAGCCAAACATCAGCATACAACATGAGATTCGGTATATTTTCATCATCAAGCCAACTTTGCCAAGTACACAGAGATGGATGAAATATACCGAAGACTACTCAAAGCCATCATTCCCAGTCATCTTCGGTGGGAAGAGTTATGCAATCTGATCAAGTAGGCGATGAGGTGTCCAAGCCCTGTCAGCAATCCGGTCAGACGAAGTCGTGCAGATGACTCACCAATGATTTTCCTAGAAATCAACATGAAGATTTCAACACATCATCAACAGTTCCTGAATTTTTGTATCTTGTTGAGTTAGTTAGCAAAATTTAGAATCTGCCACGACCTAATCTTTAATGACAGGTTCGTATGTAATTTTTGATTATAAATACTCCAAACTTTGAAGTATGAAGGGTTGATCTTTACGCCCTGTAATCCATAAAGACTGTAATTGATTATCAAGAGATCTTCCAGTAATACAAAGGGACTTTCACAGAATTCTCGCGTGTTGTTCATTGGTGATGTTTACGTTCTTGTGTTAATTTTTTTTATCGCTCAGTCGTCATATTGTTTTCTAATCTAATCTTTTAAAAGTAGCGCATGTTGTAGGATTTATCTTTGTATACCCTATTTTCGACTTTGAAAGATCTTAATGTTTATCTTCTGATATTACAATGAAGAGATTCTTAAATGCTTCTTTACTTTAATTGATATTCTCATCTTTTCTGCTATCCATCACTTTACTGCTAAAGAATCCAGTGAATGCATCATCTTTCCCTATGAAAAGATTCTTTTTGTTCCTGTTTAGATCTCTATCTTTACAATATAGACCCCATAGCCCAATGGATGCGTAAATCCTTTTTCAACCAATTTTACAAAAACAAAAACCAAACCATTCAATCTTACTTTACTTAACTAGCCTAATATCTCAAAGTTAAAACATATCCAAATCATACAGAGAGATCCCTCTCTGAAGCTGGTAGGGCTAGATTCCAGTTTCGAAGTGGTTGGATACAGTTACCTCTGGCAAATTTCTTCTACTTTGACAACCTCTGGGAATTTACAGAGCGATAAAAACACATAATGTTAAAGTTGATACTCTTGTAGATAGTGGATCACAAGCCAATCTAATCAATGAAGATGTTGTAAATAACTTGGGACTTGAAACTAAGTCACATCCTAAACCATATCCATTGGGATGGATATGTGGTGATAACAATTTACAAGTAACCAAGCAATGTAAAATCAAGTTTGCAATCACTTCTAATTATGTTGATGAAGTAGTGCTTGATATAGTGCCACTAGACATATGTGGGATTGTCTTAGGAATCCCATACCTTTATGATAGAAAGCCATATTCTATAGGGAGGAAAAAAAATATTGCTTCAAGAAAGATGGGAAGGTGTACATTGTTCGTGCTCATCGCATGAAAACTGACAGGTCTTTTGCAACTACAGGGCAGTTAAAAAGAATGGTAAATGCAAGCAAAAGTTTAACACTTATGTCTGTAACAAAACCTGAAGTTAGTGATGCTAAACATGAGATGATTCCATATGTTTCAAACAATCATGAAGTGTCACCAGAGGTACATTATAAGGTTCAACTGCATAATTTGATTACTGTTCCTGTTCAAAAGGGGAAGCATGTTTTGTCATTTTCATTTGCATACTCAGTATTGTTGATTAGTTTGTTGTTGTTCAGTGGTGTATGGCTGCAAAGTGCGACAAACAATGTAGATGATTGTGCAATTGAGGGAATGATTACTTTGGTAAACAATGCTATCTCAATTTAGGTGATCATTATCCCAGCAGAGAGGATGGATGATATAGGACAAAGTGGGGAGGCAGTACCCTCACTTCTTAGCTGAGTAAAAGCAGACTTTTGGTGGTCCAAAAGCTTCCAAAGTGGGGAGGAATGATCCAGGAGGCTCTCCAGGCTCAGAAAATGCTCAAAAATCAAAGTTCTCATAATTGGATGAAACCAATTCCATTGCAACCAACTCGTCACGCTGATTCTGACAATATATTTACTTTCTCAAACGGGCTCCGTATGCAAGAGTTATCGCACTCTGACCATTTTCTCAAACAACTAAAAAGTCAAAGGTCAAATTGGCAAAAAGTCAATGCTGACGTTAGCATGACATCACCAAAAACACCTCATGATGTAGACTTGGACCAATGGAAGTGTGACAAGTGGCCGCAGTTGTGGATGGCAGATCGAATCACAATTGGACACCTGGAAAAGTTCGGGCAAATTTGGTGGTGCCACGTGGCCCCACGTGGCACCTAGTCAGAGTCTAAGTGGCAAATTTCAAAAATTTGTTTGGGGGTCCATGGGTTTTGAACCCATGACCACCAACCATAGTCCAAGCCTTAAGAAATGACCCAACACCAATGCGCCCACGTATTACTTATTAAATCAAATGTATTATATATATTTAAATTTTAATATATGTATGGGGCGCAAAAAGGAGGGGGTTGGGGCCATGGACTTATCCACCATGCTACCACATCACAGGCCTTAAGGCACGTGGGGTTTGGATAGGGCCTAGCTCTTGGACCTCGGTGCCTCCATGTAACCACAAGCGCAAGTCGGGGAGGGCCTATCCCTTAGGGCGCGTTTTATTTAGACCGAGGATCTATGCAGAGCCCCAAAAACCAGGAGCTAGCGTAACTAAAGGGCTAGCACTTGGCCAAATATAGTACATATGGCCTTGTTTTGAGGGTGCACGCCCAACCCTAGGGGGCTACACTGTAATTTTTGGAAGAAGTGGGTTATTTTGTATAGTTTTTGGTATTTTTAAATTATTTTGACTGATATTATGCCCAGAAATTGTTTTTTTGAGGATTTTGAGGCCATTTGAAGGGGGATTTGATTCCATAAAGAGGCCATATCTTGAGGGAAGTTAGGATTCCTCATCTAAGCATGAAAATCTATATAAACTAGGCTTTTTGAAGCTTTGAGAAGACTTTTTGATGTGGGGTTTTGAAGGAGCAGTTTGTAAATTTTGGCCTTTTTTCATGTTTTGAGGGGCATTCTTGCCATGTTTTCGAGAGGAGTTTGAATGTGCATGTTGAATCTGAGCAAGGAGGTCTTGCACAACATATCTGAAGCATGTAATGTAACAACAAGGAGCCATCGTAAGAGAACTTTGAGCATTTTAAAGAGCAATAAAGAGGTCCTCCACTTGGAAGCGAGCCTAGAGACGTAGCCAACTATTGGTGAGCTCCGTTATCAACCTCTTGTCTCTATTTCTCTTTCTATTTTGCTGTTCTATTCTATTAATTTTCAACATGGATATTAATGGCTGATCTCTTTATTCATTAATAAGCATCAAGTAAAAGTCACATTTGATATTCCGCAAACAAGATAATAAGTTTATGTATTTTGCATTCGTAACGATCCGATGCATAAAATACAATGAACTAAACTTGCAATTTATCAGTAATACCTTCATTTTTTGTTCACAGAAGGAAAGAAAAGAAGTCAAACACTCATATCAAGTTCATGAACAACTCAACAATCTTGGATAGTCAAAGATCACTAAATGATAAATCTGGTCTTGGATACAACAAGGAAGCTACAAACTATGAAGTTGTCTCTTCTAAGAAGCATGATGCAAGCCCCTCATTCTCAAAGGAAGAAATTAAAGCTACAAGTCAAGCACCGACACAAAGCAAGAATATTTTCAGGAGAACAGAGCAAGGAAGACACCAAGAAGCAGGTCCTACACCTCATAGCAAATTCAGAAGAGAGACACCTTCAAGGTTAACACAAAGGCACATGTATGAAAATGTTTTCAATGGTCACTGTTTATCATGTAATGATTATGGTCACAAGGCTTTGGATTGCAGATATTATGCAAGGAGAGATGTTGGAAGATTCAACAAAATTTTAAGATGTTGGAGATGTAATCAAGTAGGACACACTACTGCTCATTTTCACACCATGAGATGTTACATCTACAGTGGGTTTGGCCGCAAATCTCAAGATTGTTGGAATTCAAGAAGACAATCAATGAGGAACACTTCATACTACATGGAAAGAAGAGCAAATGAAGCATGGAAGAAAGACAACGTTGAAAGGATGGAAGCTCAGAAAACCAATGATGAGAAAACATGACACTTTCAGAAGTGGATGAAGAAGACTGAACAACTAGACATGAGTGAAGGCACAAAGAATGAGGAAAGCCTTACATTTTCTGAGGCATACACGAGATCCTATGGGAACAATCACATATATACACGGTCTATCTGAAGAAAATTCATGTACATACATGAGATGTGTGCGGTGAATTCGCGTACATGAGGTAAATCCCTTAGAAAGAGGGTGTATGGATGAGTTGCAACATGGTTTGATGGTACACCACAATTTATACAAGGTCTGAGATAGTATGTTTCAATTTTTCATCCTTGTATGTGTTTTGGATGAATGTATGATGATATATGGTTGAGTTTTGAAGCATATACTCGATGCCTATCTTGGATGCATGTTACTAACCCTAGTGTGTGGATTGAGGCATTTTCTGTTAAGGTACAATGATGGTTATGTTATGTATTTTATCAATGAGGTTATGACACCTTATTTATGAAGTACATCATGGGTGATGTGATACCAGCGAGTGGTATATCATTGATCTATTGAGGGACATACTAATTGGTACATGTTTAGAGGTGTTATTGCTGCATTATACTTGTTGTAGTGAATGTTTTTGAGGGATATCTATTATAGTACATGGTTGGTACATATGTGAGCTCTATTGATATATCTTGAGATGCATTGTGAGAGGCATTTGATTGGTGATTAGTTCATGTTTGAAGATACACATTGGGACATATTGTTGATGAAGTTTTGGCGCATGGGTTGATGTAAGGATTTATGATAGTGTTATTTATTGTTAGAGGCCTACTTGTTGAATATCTTGGAATTTGGTTGATGTACATGTGGGTACATGATTGAGACACTTAGTTGATGAGTTGGCATATATGGTGAATGTTGATTGAGACTTACTTGTTGAGATACATTGCTGGTGCATATCTTGGATACATTAGCACATGGTTTATGGTACTTGGTTGAGGCATATCATGAAGTGATATGAAACTTGGTTGAGGTATATGTTTGGCATGTTGTATGGTTGATAATTCTATTGGTATTGGTGCATTGATAGAGGACTCTTGTTGGTTACATTGGCATATATCTTTATTATATGGTTGAAGTGCATGTTTGGTACACATTTGACACATATTCTTGGCATATGGGTGAGATATATTTCATGATATATGATGTATGGTACTTGGATGATGTGCATGGTTGGAACATGCTATAGTGATATTATTACATCTTGATGAGTCACAATTTCATCTATGGATGATTCATGATTGGTACGCACTTTGTACATTGTTAGAGGCACTTTCTAGTTGGCGCATGGATGATGTGGCATATATGTATGGATACACTTTTTGCACATATTGATTGTGCTAGTCTTGGTTGATGCACATCTTGGTGATATTGTGCATATGGTTGAAGGTTGTCTTGATGATTGATCTTGGTGAATAGATTTGATGTGGTTGATGAGATTGTTGTGATTCAGGTTGTGCACTGGTTGGTGATTCAGGTTTGGTGCATGGTTGATTCACTTGTTGATGGTACAGGTACAGAGTGATGAATCATTTTATGATTCATGGCCAGATCCAAGGATCATCAAAGGAACAACAGATCATGGTGCAATATTGATGAGCAACAACATCCGTAGCAGAAGCAGATTGTTGCGGTAACATATTGTTCACAGTGATTACCCAACATCTTGTAGAGAAGATAGGGGGAAACATACCCACATGGGGAGCTATTCTTTTTCTCATGATTGGTTACAAAAGCATGATTCTAGGAGGAGAGATGATATAGATGATCATAGAGGGATAATTGGAAACCATGCCATTAGCATTGCATAAGATTTATATCTTTTTTCAAAGGGAGATAGATTCATTAGATGCATGGAGAGAAGCCCACATGACAATGCAGCCAGGGGGAGAAGCCCATAGGACAATTCAGTCAGGGGGAGAAACCCCAAAGAGATATACCCTTTTCCATTGATGTCAAATGATGAGAGATAATCACATTGATGAGGAGCAATGATCACAGAGGGAGCATGAGCATTGCCATGTCCAAGTGTTTCCATCAATGATTGGTGTTGACATCAATGTTGGTGTTTCCATCAATGCCAAAGGGAAAGATTATTGGAATATGTTGTCATTGATGTCAAAGGGTTGATGTCAAGTATTGTCATAGTGATGTGTTGTCATTAATGTAATTAAAGTTTTATCATTGATATTACTGATTGTTGGATCATGTAGTCATTGATGCGATTGATGTCAAAGGGTTGATGTCATGTGGTGTCATAGTGATGTGTTGTCATTGATGTCAAGGTTGATAGCAAAGGAAGTTGTATCCTTGATATCATGTCATGGAAATTGTATTATTGATGTCATGTCATGGTTGATATAAAGAACTAAATGGATGAACTCCAAAGTGGTCCCCTTATGGTGAAATCCCTCACGAGAAGATGTTATTGGATAAAGTTATCAAAGTGGTCCCCTTATGGTGAAATCCCTTACGGGAAGACGCTTTGCAAAGTCCAAATGGTTTAGTGGTTGAGTAATCCTAGCAGTGAACCCAAGTTGTTTTGAGGAATAATGTAATTAAGATCAGTGAATTTGTCGGAGAGACTATTCTAGATGGATAGTAAATTTCGTGCCATTTTCGGTGATATGTGGAACATCACATAACTCCTCATGGTTAGAGATTTATGGCCATGTGAAGTTGGAGAACCCTCATGAGTTATCTAGAAGCCCCTAGAAGGTCAAATAAGTCAAGAAGGTCAAAGAAGTCAAGAAGCTCCTAGAAGAAATTGATTATTCAAAGTGGGTGAAGCTAGGATTTAATCATGGGTTAAGTTGTTGCAAAAAGAAAATAATTAAAAATAAATTAGTTGCAACTAGAAGTGGTGAGTTTACTATTTGTGGATAAAGTGGTTGTAAGTGGAAAAAGTAGTTAGAAGTGGGTTAGCCCTAAGAGAAGGAAGTTGGTTAGAAGATAACCCCTAGAAGAAGCTAATTGGAGAGTATAAATAAGAGGTTAAGGGTCTCTTACGAGATGATATTTTGAGCATATTGAATATCCATTATCTTGTGAAAGGTTTATTGCAGGTACCCATTGATACATCTAAAGTAATGAAGGAAGTCGAGGGAAAAGTCTCGAAGTTGTAACGAACTTGAACAACCCTAATCTCTGAGACATCCACGAGTTGCAATGTAGTTGAAACGTGGATGTACGCGAGATTTAGAAGAGTAAAGCGTAGATACCCGCGAAATGTAGAAGGGAAAAATGCATATATGCAGAAGGATTTGAGCAAGCATGAGAAGGTATGGTTGATCCAGATTGTCGAGGCTAAGGTTGGTTTGTTGATCTGGAATTTGAGACGTCAGGTTAGTTACAGTGTGTAAGGCTAAGTCTATATTCTTACGGTGTTACATCTTAGTGATGATATGGTGAATATTTGTAGCTTTCTTGGTATGGTTGTTGTGAGGTTTGGATATGGCATATGTTGGTTGGTTGGATGAGTGAGAAACACTCGTATGTATGGTACATTTTTTATATGATTCTTATAGTTCACATATTTTGAGCTACTTGTACTTGGTTGAGGGATATCTATGCTATATGATGATGTATACATCAGGGACATGCATAGGCTGTTGGAGATGCTTCATATCTGCATATGATTGATAATATGGTATATGGAAAAGGTTGCACATGGTTGATGATATAGTTCATGATTAATTGTTGATGTATCCTTTGATTCATGATAGAAGCATGAGATAGTATGTATGCTAGTATACACTTGATGAATGGTATGGCATAGGTTTTTATTATCAGATACAAATTGATGAGATAGTGACAAAGTTGTGGCAAAGATAATGAAGGTGACAGAGTTGTGATAGAAGCAGTAATAGTGAAATTGGAAGGGTTCTGAAGAAGTCTGTGACTTGAAATCTATAGAGACATGGACATTCACGAGTTGCATTTAAGAAGGGCATGGATACCCACGTGTTGTAGTACATACATGTCACAGAACTGTAGAAAAGATTTGACAAATTGCTTTATGTCTACAAGTTGGGTGTTGTACTTGAGGGTTGGATTCGTCTACTCTGTTGGTGCTGAGATTTGAAAGTTGGGTCTTGTATTGAGAGTTGGTGCTCTTTTCAGTTGGTGCTGATAAACCCCGAAGATTGTAGGCTCACATAATACAAAAATAAAAAAAATAAAATTACACATATATCTGTTGTTCTTTGTGTTCATTATTGTGATGGTTCATAGTCCCTTATTGTTGATGAATGTTGTTGAGATATGTCTACATGCAAACAACTAATTGTGAATGGAAGTAATGAATAATGATGTTTGAAGTGATTTCTAACTAAATTTTTGAAAGAGTTGTAAAAAGAGCATCACACGGATTCACCCCCCCTCTCATTGTGGGTGGTGTGTCCAACAACAAGTAGTTAGATATTGATTTATTTTAGATAGATAAAAAAAAACTAAAATTGTGCCTTGAAGCCATTTGTGGGTTTGGTGGCTTAGTTGTCGATTTTATGAGTCAACATCTTGCAACTCCATAGGGTAGGAAACTTTTGAATTAGATAGAACTAATGAATATTTGGTTTTGCTTGCATAAAAATTGTCAACTTTCTTTGATAAGCTCTTGCAAGAAAAATGTATGGACGGAAGAATGGGAAAGAAGGAATGGTAAAGGATTAATACTTTGTATATTAGCAAGACTTGGTAGGTATGGTAACTTCTACATAAGTAGCATTACAGATCCATGAAGATCATTTATTTCTTTTTGTTCTTATACACTTAAAAAAAATTAGCAAAATTTGTGGTTAACGTGGCAGGGAAAATGACTCAAAATGAACAAGATTACTCAAGAAAAATTAAAAAGAACGAAAAATATGAAACTAATAAAAATTTAAAAGGAAATTAATTGTACGGTAAGAAAAAAAATGAAAAAAAATCAACACGCTATATAAATGAAGCATTAAAATTTAGTCAATCAAAACCATTTGGCTCAACATAATGCTTCAAGTGGCCCACTCATTTTGTATGAAAACAATCGCTCTTCCATGTCCTTTAGCAGATAAGAATTATTACCTATGATAGAGGAGATGTTTTGAAACTTAGATTGCTTCCCCTTTTCAGCATGAGTAGAATCCCAAAGGAGCACATTTTCATCAATTTCAAAAACAACAGATTTAGCTTTCTTATCAAAATATTTTTAATAGTTTGTTGCCTTTTTCTTAAATTTTCTAAAGTGTGTCTCCTTTGTTTTACTAAGGTGAGCAGAGCATTTACTCTTTGAGAAATATATGATGAATTCAATTCTTCATCCTGTAATGCTATTCTAAGAGAGGTGAGTTCCAATTCTACAAGCATAATTGCTTCCTAGCCATATAAAAGTTTAAATGAAGTGTGACTAGTGCTTGACTTGGTGGTGGTTTGGTTTGCCCAAAGGGCATATATGAGCAGTGTGTGACATTGACGAGGCTTATCATCTATGATCCTCTTCAATATTTTGATCAGATTCTTATTAGTATATTCTGTAGATTTTAACCTTGTACAATATTTACTGCAAACAGATTTTCAGTAAAAGAACATAAAAGATACAATGGCAAGTACAAAAATTACACAAAGATTTTTCCCCTGGAAACCCAAACCGAGAAAACCAACATATTCTATATTCATTCATAGTCATACATTGTTTACAATACAATATAAATATAGGAGACAACGGCATCCAAAACCCTAACCCAATGACCTGAATTAGTCAACAACCCTAATTCCTTAACCAGAAATAGAAAACCATCGGCAAAGAAACCATGTGCCGAAAAACCACCTAAATATGTGACACGTTTCCCGAGGCAGAAAAAAATTTTCAGGGTGCTGCCGTTGCACCCCCCCTCTAACCCCCCTGTGCGCCCTGTGCAACTCACATAAACTACTACTCATGCAAATAATATAACACATACCCAACATATTCAACCTACACATTTCCTTATGAATAATAGGTGGAAGAGGTAAAGTGTCTCACACCAAATTTTCTAAGAAACTGAGTGAACTTTGCAGAAATGAAAGTTGGCCCATTTTCTGAGATAATTTCAGAAGGAAGATCGAAACGAGAGAAGATATTTGATTCCAAGAAAGAAATAATATGTTCATCTTGGGCATGCTTAAGTGTCACAACTTCAATCCACTTGGTGAAGTAATCTGTTGCTGTGAGTATGAAAATATGCCTTGCAGAAGATGGAGAATTTATTAGACCAATGAATTCCAAACCCCATTTAGAAAATGGAAAATCAGGAAGAACTTGTTTTAATGGAATGACAAAAAATTACCCTCTACCAGCTAGCTTTTGACACTATCACAAGCCCTTGTAAATTAAAATAATCTCTAAAAATATAAGGCCAATAATACTCTATTCTTAAGATCTTGAAGGCAATGGATTTTGCTACAAAATGACCACCAATGTGAATATTAGAATCTTTTGATCCATGTGTTTCCTTTAATATTATTTGGGCTGAAATATCATCAATACATCGTAACAATAACCCATCAACAGACCCATGGAAACGATAATTTCCTAAAACCAAAAATTTAGAGGCTTCAAAACGTAGCCTTCTTTGTTGATGAGATTCCAAGTAATCATGACACTTTTGGAATTGTAATTAATAAATGAGGTCCTTATACCAAGGGTGTTCTACAAGATCAAGATTTTGATTTTCGATAAAAAATAATGTTGATAAAGCATGGTCATCATTTTCAGAAGAATTACTTGGTTAAGGATGTTGATCCAAGTGAACTGCTAGGTCACGTCCCTTAATTGTTGGACACCTAAAAGTGTCAAAATTGGTTAGTGGTCATCCAAAAACCATCATATACATGGTATCAATTGATCAGTGGTTATCCCAAACCACAGATTCAAAGAGCACTTCAGTGATACATTGATATTAGAGTGGTGATATTACATGTTCACCAATTAGCAGAAGACATCAGATTCTTCTAGATCAAATATTTGGCAAAATGATCAATTTTTCAAGCAATTAGGGAATGTTCAGATATTGCAGCCATTCACTTCCATATCTCATCTCTCTTCCTTCACGCGCCAAAGAAGCTTTGATACCAATTGATAAAACAAAGAAGCTCTTATACCAATTGATAAAATATAAACAAGAACAACAACATGGCGGAAAAGGCTCACTAGCCAACACTCTAATGTATTCACTCCAATGTTACATATTTATAGTACAATGGGTGATGCCACCTCATAGAGAGATTTTCTCTATATCCTAAAATCATGCATGATGAATAGGCTAGGAAATCTTAACTAAATCATTAGTCATCACTTGAGGATATATTACTAATATCCTAAATAAGTAATACAAATATAGGTGACAATTTAGACTTAGTGATTGGTTAAGGTAAGCCATAGGCTAACAATCCCCCCCTTAATCACAAGTCCGATCAATAATACCAACAATAAAACATAAACTGATATCATTTCCAAGTCTTCATATTGAAACTCTTGAGCTGAGATTCAATGAAGAACTGCCTGAAAAACGACCAATTTGGATGCTGAATGGTTCATCTGAAATGAACTAGAAAAGAACTGAGATATGGAAGTGAACAACTGCAATATTTGAACATTCCCCGATTGCTTGACAATTTGATCATTTTGCCAAGTATTTGAGCTAGAATAATCTGATGTCTTCTGCTAATTGGTGAACATGTAGTATCACCACTCTAATATTAGTGTATAACTTAAGTGCTCTCTGAATCTGTGGTTTGGGACAACCACTGATCAATTGATACCATGTATCTGATGGTTTTTGGATGACCACTAACCAATTTTGACACTTTTAGGTGTCCAAAAACATCCCAATGTATCATGTGTATGATTCAATTGCAAGTCATTGAATCATAATCCTGTCAAAGTTTGCCATCTCTAGAAAATCTCACTATGTAATCATGTGAGCCAGGATGCATGCAATTTTTTCACTTAATGTAAACTCCAATTTGATGAGAGTGAACCAAGAGAAGTGAATCAACTTCTAGTCTGACACATCCCTGAAAATGCATGACAACTCAATCAAATTCCACGTTGCATTGCAGAAGGATCCTCTTTTCCTCTACTAGGTCAAATGACCATCTATGTGAAACAAACATCCACATATTTGCTCTCAAAATCAAAATCAACATCCCAAATATGTATGATTCAACTTAAACTTATTGAACCATAATTCTTCTAAAGTCTATCATCTACAGACTGCAGTTGCCCATTTGGAAAATTTGATGCCTATCTAACATATTTGATGTTGAAACTTTTAGTCTGACAACTAATTCAATTCCATCATCAATTCCCCCTATTGTTGATTAAGGTTGGTTGTCATTAATGTCAACCCTTGAAGAAAGACCCGTAGCACAAAGGTTTGGGTAATGGACCCAATAGTGTTTGATGTAAATATGACTCATTATTGTTTTGTCATGGTTGATAAGAAGTAAATATGGATGAACTCCAAAGTGGTCCCCTTATGGTGAAAGCCCTCACGGGAAGACGCTTTGTGGAGTAAGAGAACCCATGCTTAATTGTGGAATAATGAGATGAAGAAAAGTCAATTTGTCAGGGAAAATATCCTAGATGGATAGTTATTGTCATGTAATTTCTGGTGGTATGTGGAATGTCACATAATTCCTCATGGTTAGAGAGTTATGGCCATGAGAAGTTGGAGACCCCAGGTTTGGGTAATGGACCCAAGTTTGTTTGATGGGTAACGGTATGAGTTATGATATATTTTCAGATAA